>CM035152.1:114433166-114672228 GCA_020205615.1 Panax quinquefolius
TTATCAAGTGCCTTTTTGGTTTCTTTAACACACTTACGCAATTGCTAAAACCATTTTTCGATGTCGTCCCTGTAAGGCAATAAATTTGGCTTCTTCGATCGTGTTTGCATACACTAGTCAAGAACACCTAATAGAAAAGAAAAGAAAAAGTTTAAATTAAGATTAACTCTACAAAAATCAATAATGACAAAATATTAAACTAATTTCCCCGGCAACGGCGCCAAAAACTTGTTACCTGATTTCTTAATAGAACTTTAACACGCAAGCATACACATTCAATTATAATATTCAGCAAGCAAGGATATCGTTCCCACGAGGAAATAGACTAATATTTATCAATTATTAATTCCAATGCAATTAATCCTATTTTAAACTACGAAATATTGTTTGTGATTTGAAAATTAAACTTAAGAAAACTAATAATTAAAATTAGAATTTCACAAGAATAACTACAGATTTAACAAGTTAAGATTACAACTTCTCTTGGCATTTCATTTAAACCAATTTACTTCCCATTTAAATCAATTAATTAATATGAATCATTATCCAAGAATGTTTTATAGTGCCCACGCACTTCTTCCAAAGACACGTGAACAAATCCTCCTAAATCCCATCCTAAAGACACAGAATTTCAAGGAACACCCTATTTAATTAATTCACTATATTCCTATATGAAATAAGTTAATTAGGGTTTCACGCACAAATTCTTTCAATGGATACAAAAGACACAAATATATTCCTATCCTATATGCTAATCATATTAACCCTAACTAGATTATATGAACAGATGTTATTATATCAAGATCTAAATCTATATTCCATATTCCCATTTTATATAGATTATCACAGTAATTGCTGGACAAAAAATTAATCAATAAGCATAAGATATAATAAACAATTCAATAAAAACAAACTTTCATTCAATGGGAAGATTTAATTTAAACAACATACCAAGTTCCGTTGCAATCTTAATAAAAATTTAGTTCATGATAATAATAAAGAAAAACATCATCCAAATTAATAATCCAAACATCCCAGATAATTACAAAAGATAAAACTAGAGAAGAGAAGAAGAAACTCTTAATTTGCTCCAATACTCTCTCTTTGATCTTTAGCCCTTGCAATCCTCCTTCGTGTTTTTCTTGGTTGTTTTCTTTGCAAATCTCTTGAAAAATTGAATGATACATCTTTTCTAAAGTCTTCTCCTATTTGTATTGGTCTCCGCCCTCATTTAGATTCATATTTGGCTTCAAAAACCCACTCAACAGTAGAAAAATCTCTCTTTAGCCGCACATGAGAGCCTAGGCACTCAACCCAGGTCATTTCCAAGTGCTTAGGCGCTTGACCAGGACCACGTAATTACAAAACTGACACTCAACTCTAATTTTAATGATTTTTGATATTTTTCTTCTCTCAAATGACCAATTTGTCCCTCCAGCTCCAACCTACAAGAAATAAACACAAAAAAACATAAAAAGATCCTAAAAACACTTAAAGATAGCAATAATTATGTTTAATAATATCTAATTCATAGGTATAAAATCTACTCATTAAATACCCCCAAACTTAACCAATTGGTTGTCCCCAAGCAACAAAATACAATGCAATAACTAAATATGCAATGCAAATGCAGCTATCTATATGCCTATGAGTCTAGCAGTCAAACAGAGCAAAATCTATTCATCAAGCCTCAGAGAAATCACAATAAACATGTTAGTGCATCATACCAAGACAGATCAATAATTTCCCAATCAATCATCAAATATTACCCTGTTATTACTAATATAGTGCGTGTGTGCTTAATAACCATACTAACTGATATAAAATCAAATTTAATACATAATAGGTCTCTTTGAAGTCATTATACAATGTACACTTAAGAAATCCAAAAATGACTAGATCCAGCTAAAATCAAACACCAACCAAATTCAAAGGTCAAGATGGGATACTTATGCTTTATTTTTCACTTACAGGGTTTTTGCTCTTATTTCCCGTTTTATTCTCTCTCTTTTTATACTCATGGATGTGCAATGTTTTATTCCCTTAGGCTAACAGTGCTACCCCTTAGCGAGATTTCAACCAACAACTCCCAAACCATTCAGGCTTTAGGGTGCTAGGTGTAGAGACAATCCCCTCAAGCGTACTTACTCAAGTAATAAAGGCCCCGAAACAAGACTAGCCACAATTTTTTTTCCAATAGCTTATATATCCCAAATTTTTCCCCAAACTTAGGTTCTTGTCTAACTTTAGTCATCACTACCTATTCATGAGTTTCTTTCATTCAAACTAGCATTATCCTTAAGAATTCCATTATGTGTCAATTTAGACTCAATCAGTCAACATAGTTATTTTTACTATGTTATCCTTATTATATCAGTTTCAAATAGGTAAAGATTCAAATCATGACAAGAAATCACATCAAAGTCTTAACAGTTAATGTAATACCCACGAATTTTATTAAATAATAATATTGAGATTAAAGATTTTTTTTAATATTTATTTGAATATATATATATATATATATATATATATATATATATATATATATATATATAGTGTTGGCATGAGTTGTGGTAATTAATTTAATTGAATAAGCATGTGATAACTAAGCAATGTAGCAGAAGTGATGAGAAGCTTAGCTTAAAATTTCTCTTTAGCCGCACTAGAGCACCTAGGCGCTCAACCCAGGTCATTTCCAAGTGCCTAGGCGCTTGACCAAGACCACGTAATTACAAAAATGCCACTCAGCTCTAATTTTAATGATTTTTGATCTTTTTCTTCTCCCAAATGACTAATTTGTCCCTCCAGCTCCAACCTACAAGAAATAAACACAAAAACACATAAAAAGATACTAAAAACACTTAAAGATAGCAATAATTAAGTTTAATAATATCGGATTCATAGGTATAAAGCTTACTCATCACCCCTCTAATGGGAACTCCACATTATGAGTTCACTATGACCCTTTTTAATGTGGGGAATGGATGTGATCGGGCCAATCGAACCCAAAGCCAGCAATGGTTATCGGTTTATCTTCACCATGATCGACTACTTCACTAAGTGGGGAGAAGTGGCCTCTTTTCCCAAAGTCACCAAAGAGGTTATCATCGATTTCATCAGAAATAATGTCATTTATCGATATGGACAACAGGAGGTGACCGTATCAGACAATGCCAAAAATCTCAACAACCAGACGATGGAGGAATTATGCAGCAAATTCTACATCAAGCATCTCAACTTCATCATCTATCATCCAAAGATGAATGGTGCTGTTGAAGTAGCTAATAAGAACATTAAGAAGATCATGAAAAAGATGTTCGCTAATCACAAGGATGGCCTGACTTGTTGCCTCTGACTATGTTAGCTTACAAAACGTCAATGCGCATTTCCACTGGGGCAACCCTCTACTCATTAACCTATAGTATGAAAGTCGTGCTCCCAAAAGAGATAGAAATGGAGTCCTTAAGAGTATTGATAGATGCTCAAATAGAGGAAGACCAATGGTTGCAAAATCGGTACCACCAATTATCTCTGATATATAAGAGGAGGGCCACAACCATTTTTCATGGTTAATTATATTAACAGAGGATCACTCGATCCTACAATAAGAAAGTCCGGCTACGGCAGTTCAAAGAAAATGACTTGGTCTTGAAGAAGGTTCTTGCCAATCAATATCAATCTAAAGGAAAGTTCACCCCAAACTGGGAAGGCCTTTTCATTATCAATGAGGTATTGATGGGAGAAGCCCTCAGATTGCAAGAAATGAACGGTGAAGAATTTCCTCAGCTTATCAACTCAGACTCCGTGAAGAGGTATTATGTCCGAAGTTACCTGCAAACCAGCATCATAGTTTTGGATCATAAATCCATCAATCAAGTCAATTCAGGTTTTCAAAACCTTTCCAACCGCATCAATTTAGGCCAGGTAAGAACTATGAAGACCTGATATCCCCTCATCAATGGGAGTACGTAGGAAAGTATTTATGGTGTGGTCTAACCACAAACAAAAAAAATTCAAACCCTTTCAATCTTTCTACGGATCTGTGATCACCAGATACAACTTTTAAACCATTCAAGATAGGTAAGAACTACACAGACCTGATCTCCCCTCATCAGTGGGAGTACGTAGGCAACCATTTACGATGCGGTCTCACCCTTGCAAAATCACAAGACCCTTTTAATGGTTCTGTGATCATCCATTTAGCTTTCCAACCTTTCAAGCCAAACCATAAAGATGGAACTACCTGGTCTCCCCTCATCAATGGGAAAAATCGGCGACCATCTGTAGTGTGGACAAACTACATCTCATCGGCTCAGACCACAGAGATGAAACTACCTAGTCTACCCTCATCAATGGGAGAAAATTGGTGATCATCTATGTTGCGGTCGAATCCTTAAAGTGGAACACCAAGCCATAAAGGTGGAACTACCTGGTCTTCCCTCATCAATGGGAGAAAAACTGACGAACATCTATGGTACGGTCAAACCCTTAGAGAGGAAAGTCAAAATGCTTTTCTCAAACCCCAATCACATTCAGAAACCAGTCCCAAAACACCAAAGAACTGGAAAACCCAAAGATTAACGATCCATTCTGAAAGATTCGGAGACATCTAAATGTCCATCCACTAAGGAGGAGTTCAGAATACATCAAGATCACCAGTAATGGAGAAAATGGCAACTATCAAGCAAGTAACAAGGCATATCTAAAAGGGAAGTGAATCAAAACATATTTTCTTGCCATATAATACTGTTTGATATATACCATGTATCTTGTACATGACAAAAATGGCTAACCTAGTCTATGCAAGAAAATAAAAGCTAATCTACAAACCCGTGGATAAGCAGGCCACTAAGTTTAACATGGCATCCCTCTCAGAAGATGGAGGTGAATCTATGAGTTCCTTCCCCAAGGTATCCATGCGATCTAGGAGATCTATAGCCATCTGCATAGCACTACCATGCTCATATATGAAGGCACTCATCTTTGCAACAATGCTAGTAGTATGAGAACTAACTGCAGTACTATCTACAGTGGTAGCATCTCGGGAAGCTAGAGCCTCATCCTGCTCGACAACGGTTGCATCCCGAGACGATCCAGTGTGACGAATGAATTGTTTGAGTTATGATTCTAAGGAAAGAATACTTATAAGGAGGGAAGGATGTAATAATCCAAAATTTTTGTATATAATTAAAAATATTTATTGAATTAAATAAATACTTTAGTTGATGTGTTTATTGTTAAATAAATATTTGATTGATTTGATTATTTATTTCTTAAATAAATAATTCACGAGTTGTGGGAAATTAACTTAATTAAGTGTAATATATTAATTAAGTTGGTATTTGGTAATTTTGTATTTTGAAGTTAATTGAATTAAATGAGTGTTGAATTAATTATTATGTTACAAAGTGGTGATATTCTAATTTAATTTAATAATTAAATTAGAGGGGGTGATAATTATTAAATAAGTCGTTATAATGTTGTTTTAAATTAATTTAGTAATTAAAAGTGATGTACTAATTATTAAATAAAATTATAATTTATAATAGAAATTATAATTTTGTAGCAATTTGATTATGTGACATTTTGATTTAGTAAGTTGAAATGATTTTATTTAATTGAATTTGAGTAGTAGAATTTAATTAAATAAAGTGTGACAATTAAACTATATAATAAATGAGTTATTAAAATAAATTAAAAGAGATTTAATTTAGTTTTACCAAACTAGGCTTAAGGCTTTTAAATCTTTATTTTAAATTAGTTTTGCCAAACAAGCCATAGTGGCTTTTGAATTTTAAAATATATATATATATATATATATATATATATATATATAACCGATATGTATTAAGTATAGTTATTATTATATTGTCAGTATTTTTTATACGTAATAATATGTATTAGTTATAATATATCAGTTGTATTACGTATAGTTAAAGAAGAGAGAAAGAACTAGAGAAGGGAAAGAAGAAAAACACAGAGAAAAAAGAGAGAAACGAGAGAAGAAAGAAGAAAAGTTCTGTGATTTTGAGAGCCAAGGAAGGAGGAGAGTCTAATTCTTATCTCCTAACTAACCTATGCAAGCAACCAAAGGTATACTCTTACATTCTAAAGTTTAGTTTTCTTTTTGTTTGAGAAGTTCCTTGTAGAATTTATATTGAGTTTTAAACAAACTGTTTTGGTTGAAAAATGAATTTACATTGATTAATTTTGCTAAGAATGTCAAAAAGTGAAGAAATAGCAAAAATAATATAATTTAGAGGTTTTAATTTGTTGTTTATGTTATTTATATGGTTAGAAACATGTTAGAAACATTAGTTATTGTTTTTGTAAAGTTTATACTACTTGGGTAAGTTAAAATGGTTGTTAGAAAGGAGTTTTAGGCCTATTTGGCTTTGTTTTGTGTTCTTCGCGAACTAGAATGGCTTGGAAATAAAGGTCATGGCAGTCTTGTCAAATACGGTCCAGTAGCATAGTTCCAATGATCTTGCAATAACGACACAACGCGACAAAGCGATTCGAGGCTTATATGTTGCACGATAGCGCCAAAGCTGAGGCAGCGGCCTTGCATCAAATGATGTGATCGCCTCCCCAAGACAAGTCAGGGGTTTTGCAGTGCCACTTCGCAGAATGGCCCAAAAATGGTTATTTAAGTGTGTATATTCTAAGGGTGTTAATATAATATTATCTAATGATCATGATAACATGTTAACCATACTGTGAGATGTTAAAACAGATTGTTAACAAGTGTATAATAATTTTTAAATTATGAGTTAACAAATTTTATGTAAGGACTTAAATTTGTTGTCCACAAGGTTGATAATGTGTTTATGAACCAAGGCTTGTGTTATGTGCCTAATACAATCAGATTTATAGCTAAGAGCTATAAAGATAAGTGAAAGAGAAGATAATGATGTTAGTTGTAATTAATTGGTATTGTGTTTTAAAATGATATGTGTAGGATAAATTGGAGAACGAGTTGTAACTACTTAGCTTACACGCAAGGCAAGTTCCCTAACCTTTGCTACTTTATTATTCAGCAAGGTATCCTTTTCACTGTTATCTTGTTTATATTTATGCAAGTTCTTTAATCTGAATCTCTTATATGAGCATCCTTAACTCTACTTACCATTGAATAAATTATCTATCTTTATTTCGTTTACGCTTACGCAAGTACATTTACCATAATCTTTCTTTATGCAAGTTCCTATTCTTAAGTTGTTATTATTATGCAAGTTTTTTAACCTTAATTTATTATTGAACAAGTTAGTAAATCTTTGCTTACTCATTCCAAGTAAGATAGCTTTGGTCATTTAAAGTCTGTAATTTTATTATAAGCATTATTTTGTTGCAAAGTGTTTACTCAACTATGAAAAATTGTTGTTTGATCTTTGATCACCAATGTCATTATAAAAATCTTACATTTTTGTACCAAACTCTTAGTTGACTAGCGATTCTTCTATTGATTCAACTAATCCTTAATTGATGAATGTTGTATATACTAAATTACCCTTGAAGTCAATCTAAACCAAACTTCCTTTGGTTTACTTATGTACCCTTACAATTTTGAAAGTATGAACTCGATTATTGACACTTGTTCATTTATAACCCATTGAGATTTTTTCTCTTATTGGTTCATTGTTATACTTTGTTCATGATGATATTTTAATCAAACTCGTGAGTAGTCATTGATCCCTATTTGATTCAACCAGTACTTGGTTGATGAGCGTTCTAAAATTCTAGAATTCCTTTGAACTTAATTCCAAACCAGACTTCCTTTAGTACGGAACCTAATGATCTAAACTGAGACGAAAAACCCTATATCAAAGGATTATTTTAGAGCTACGCGATAGCGTTAAAATGATTGTGCAATACATAGTACAAAAGGTTGATCACCTGGAGTACGAGATGATGGTCCACATGGTCATTTAGACTGCTAAAGGTTACTATAAAAACACCTGTTAACCTAGGACATAGAAGATGGTTATGGTCTTTTAGACTATTAAATGTTAAAGTAGAAATACTTGAAAACCTAGAACACAGTACGTGGTCTTATGACCCTCAGTGTATTTCTTTGTTATTGATATCTGTTATTTGATTTTAAGGTTCATTATTCCTTTGAACTCACAGTATTTGAATTAGAACTTATTGTTTCTGGTAAACATACTTTACCATTGAAAGCTCAGTTAATTGTCATTTATAGAATGTTATTGTATACTATTCCTCATGTGGGCGATTATTTGCTCACTCTTGCACAAAATAATGCAGATGAAGTTGAGAAGTTCGAAGAGCTTTCTACAAGCAAAGGCAAAAGCAAAATGCTCAATTAGATGATGTTAAATTTGTTTTTCTTTTTATGAAACTTGTGTAATAGACTTGATAAGGATTGTATTTTATTTTCAGCTGATGATGTAATAATAAAGGTTAGATGACCTGGGATTTATTTTGAGATTGTGTAACCCTTTAATGGGAGTTTTATTCTTTAAGCTTGCAAGTTTATATCCTTTGTTTATGGGTAGTTAGTTATGATTTAATTGGACAATGAACACCAAATCCGTGGGATTGAAGTACCTAGATTTGGGGGTGTCACAAGTTGGTATCAAAGCTTTAGGTTATGAACCTTAGGTGGGGAACCTTAGGCTATAACCATCTAGGAGATCGTAAACATAGACGGTATAAATTCTCATCGAGTTCTAAGGAATGAATTAAGGAAATCATTAAAGATAAATAATAAAGCACTTTTATATGCTTATGTGTTAATTACTTATGTGCTCGCGAGTACTTAGGAGTAATGAGTATTATGCTTATTGAGTAGTGGGAGTTGTGATTAAAATTTGTTGTCAGGATGACTAATGAAGGAGGATATATAGGGATTAGGAGCCCTGAGAAGTTCATACAGTCTGAGTATGGTTGGTATTTGGAAAGCCATACCTGTTGATTTTTTTTGTAGAACTTGGGTATGAGCTTGAGTTTAATCGAGAGGATGAAGTGTATGATCATAACATTGAGTTACTAGAGAAGGTCGAGGAGTTAGAAGGTCATGTCGTAAAGCAGCAAGCCACACTAGCACAAAAAGATGTCGCGACTCAAGAACTTACGACATGACTAATAGATGTAGTGCAGAGAGTATCTCAATTAAAGTATTAAAGAGGATAGTTATTAGCTAGGAATGAGATTGCGCAGGGAATAACTTAGGAAATGAGTCAGCAGAGCGGGAAAGAGCTGAAGACACATGGGTGAAGGCTTCTAAACATATAAATCATATTGAAGACAAGTCAAAGAAGGGCAAGCGATTAATAGAGTTCAAGGTTTAGTCTTCCACTATCCTGTTCAGGTTGAAGGTTATCTTTGGTATGCAATGGATTGTCGATGATTCGTAACATGAAGCAAGAGCGCAATGAAGTTGTACAATGGGGAATGTTCTTGTAGATTGCGAGAAAAATAATAAGATGATATATAAATAATGATGAAAATTAATAAGATTTAAATCCTGACTTTTGAAATAAATAGTGGGATATGATGAAGTAATCCTGAAATTTTATTATTACATGATAAATGATATAAATAGTAGTGAGGCTATTTTGTTATGAGGTAAAGTAATAAATGAAAAAAATTATCATTGTTTATTAAGATATATCATGTGTTATTTAAAAATGATTAAGATAATCTTACATATTTTAAAACGTGAATGAATGATGATCTAATTGTGCAAGTTTTAAACAGTAAGATGTCACCTAGAAGAATACAATAGTGTCAACAGGCCCCCAAGGAATATGCATACAATAATGAAGCTGACGCCAACCCAGTGCCGCAGTTGGTGAATTTGTTGGTGGGAGCATTGGCAAATCAATTGAATTCCTAGCTATATAGTCAAATCTCGATGTTTCGACCGAATATATTTACAACAGGGATGGAGAGGATGATTGTTTTAGATGGAGGAAGAAATGTACCGATATACAATCAAGAGCATAGGGAAAAAGAGTGAAGATGATAAGGCGAATGGTGGTCATACTAGTAATGTTCAAAAAAGAAAGTGGAACGATAGTATTACCACTGAAAATCAGCAAGGGAATGAGAAGAAGAAATTGGTGGCGTGTAGCAACTGTGGAAAGAGACATGTGGGTGTTTATTTGAAAGGAAAGAGGGTGTGCTTTAATTTTAGCATAAATAGCTCCATTGCACCAAATTGTCCAAGCCTGTGGAAGGGAGCCTGCTTTACGTGCGGATCGAAGGAGCACTTGGCTCGAGGTTTCCTAAAGAAAGCAGCAGGAGAAACAAACGGAAGTAAGGGAGACAGTAGCAGTGGCAATTTGGCTATTATAGAGGCGGAGCCGCCGAATCGACCAACTGAACCTACATTCGACGTGACGGTGAACGCAATGCAAGGTACTATTCTGATCAATGATTTAAATGATTTCATGTTATTTGATTTGGGTCTTATTTGTTAATTTATGTTTGATGAATTTTCTTAGAAATTAGATTCTCTTCGGGAAGAGTTAAACTATTCCCTAAATATAGAAAGTGTGAATAATGATTCCTTTCAAGTTCATGCGTAGAATTGTCATATGGGTATTAAAGGCCACGTGATGTCAATAGATTTATATTCAATTTGATTCGGGAAACTCTGAGGTTTTTGAACCAGGTGGCGATAAGTGATTACCAAAGAAAATGCGTAAACCTTATGACTCCGAAGAAGTCAAAGGTAGTATTTTTTTTCTAGTTGTAGGTTGCTTATACGGTAGAGTTATCTATCGATGTTGTAAATCAAGAAGTTGTTAAGAAAATGGTGTGTGAATAACGCAAAGTTCAAGATAGCCACTTAGTTAGCTAACTTGATGAGGAAATCAGTTGAATTAGTATGGGTAGGAAATTATGAAGTGAATTTTCAAGAATTGAAGAAAAGTTAAGTATGGCACTTGTGTTATCTTTACTAGATAATACAGGAAATTTTTGCATTGTATAGTGACGCTTCATATAAAGGACTAGCTTGTGTGCTTATGCAAAATGACAAAGTCATTACGTATACCTCAAGACAATTGAAAGATTACGAGAAGTGATATCCGACTCATGATCCAAAGTTAGCGGTAGTAGTGTTTGCCCTGAGGATTTGGAGGTATTATTTTTGGGAAGTAGTGTGAGATATAAATGGACCATAAATGTATGAAGTGATAGTTGAAGTTAATCAAGGATTGTGACTACAAAATCGTAAATGAATGTGGTTGCCGACGTCTTAAGCAGAAAGGTAGGAGTTATTTTAGTTAACTACGCAAGATGAGTTCATAATAAAATGGTTAAGTTGTGGTAGGAGGTAAAATATCTGAAGAAGTCAGAAAAGAAGTTGTTCAGATGGAAAACC
Source organism: Panax quinquefolius (assembly GCA_020205615.1). NCBI lineage: Eukaryota > Viridiplantae > Streptophyta > Magnoliopsida > Apiales > Araliaceae > Panax > Panax quinquefolius. Next base: position 114,444,523 of record CM035152.1, read on the forward strand.
GTACAACTTTGCTGGATAGAGTAAAGAAAGAGTAACTCCAAGAAGAAGGTGTCAAATTCAAGATCGATTCTGAAGGGTGGTTGAATGTTGAAGAAAGAAACTAGGTTTCGCTAATGTCGAGAATTGAAGATAAATTTTTGCATAAATATTATATGTTGAATCAACTAGAGAGCACATATATATTTATTACGCCTTCGACAATACTTGTGGTGGAAAGATATGGCAATAGATTTCATGGTATGTCAAAGTTAGCATATTTCCTATCGATCAGTGGCCAAAATTATCAATCGTGTTCGATGGAGATCTACGATTAACATCGAATTTCCAAAAAAGTTATAATAACGCATGGGGATGCAGTTGTGAATGAGCGCGTTGTACCATTTGCAAATTGATGGCCAAAATGAAAAGACAAGCCAGATATTGGAAGATATTTACTACACATTTACCTATGATTGAGTTAACCTATAATCACATCTATCACACAAAACATGGGTATGTTACCATAAGAAGCATTGTATAGAAGAGCAAGATCGATAGTTTCTCAAGACATACAAAGGAAAGCTGAAATCGAGGTTCTTAGTTTTACGTACTACAAAGAGAGGGAAAAGATAGCTATGAGGTAGCCTTACCTCTACAGTTAGAAATCATTCACAATATTTTTTCATATTTCAGTGTTACGGCCGTATAAGCCCGACTATAATCATGTGATCAAGTACGAACTGTTATAGTTTGATAAAGATTTATCCTACTAGGAAATTCCTATTCAGATAGTTGACAAAAAAGAACAAGTTCTACGGAATAAAGTGATACCTTTTGTTAAGGTGATGTGGAGGGACCACAATGTTGAGAAAGCTACGTGGGAATTCGAAAATAAGATGATGAAAAGTTATCCTGAGTTATTTGTTTAATCTATGTTTTCGATTCTGGGGACAAAATCCTTGTAAGGAGGGAAGAATGTGACGAATGAATTGTTTAAGTTGTGATTCTAGGGACAGAATCCTTGCAAGGAGGGAAGGATGTAACGATCCATAATTTTTGTATGTAATTTAAAATATTTATTAAATTAAATAAATATTTTAGTTGACGTGTTTAGTGTTAAATAAATATTTGATTGATTTGATTATTTATTAGTTAAATAAATAATTCATAAGTTGTGGGGAATTAACTTAATTAAGTGTAATATATTAATTAAGTTGGTATTTGGTAATTTTATATTTTGAAGTTGATTAAATTAAATGAGTGTTGAATTAATTATTATGTTACATAGCGGTGATATTCTAATTTAATTTAATAATTAGAATTAGAGGGTTGATAATGATTAAATGAGTCATTATAATGTTGTTTTAAATTAATTTAGTAATTAAAAGTTATGTACTAGTTATTAAATAAAATTATAATTTATAATGGAAATAATAATTTTGTAGCAATTTGATTAGGTGACATTTTGATTTAGAAAGTTGATATGATTTTATTTAATTGAATTTGAGTAGTAGAATTCAATTAAATAAAGTGTGACAATAAAACTATATAATAAATGAATAATTAAAAATAAATTAAAAGAGATTTAATTTAGTTTTACCAAACTAGGCTTAAGGCTTTTAAATCTTTATTTTAAATTAGTTTTGCCAAACAAGCCTTAGTGGCTTTTTGAATTTAAAAAATAATAATATATAATGATATGTATTAAGTATAGTTATTATTATATTGTCAATTTTTTTATACGTAATAATATGTATTAGTTATAATATATCAATTGTAGTACGTATAGTTAGTGAAGAGAGAAAGAACCAGAGAAGGGAAAGAAGAAAAACAAGATAAAAAAGAGAGAAAAGAGAGAAGAGAGAAGAAAGAAGAAAAGTTTTGTGATTTTGAGAGCCAAGGAAGGAGGAGAGTCTAATTCTTATCTCCTAGCTAACCTAAGCAAGCAACCAAAGGTATAATCTTGCGTTCTAAAGTTTAGTTTTCTTTTTGTTTGAGAAGTTCCTTGTAGAATTTATATTGATAATTAATTGTTGTTTATATGGTTTGTGTAAGTTAAATTGTATATATAAACTGCTTTATATGATTTGTATATGATTTAGAGTAATTTAATCCACAAAGTATGTTTAATATGAAGAAAATAATATTATAGTAAGTTATAGTGATATATGTATGATATGGCTTATTTTATAATCAAAATTGATGCTCAATTTATAATATAAAGTGTAAATTGATTTTTAATTGTGTAAATATATGAAGAAACGAAAATAATGAGTTTTAAACAAACTGTTTTGGTTGAAAAATGAATTCACAGTGATTAATTTCGCTAATAATGTCAAAAAGTGAGAAATAACAAAAATAATATAATTTAGAGGTTTTAATTTGTTGTTTATGTTATTTATTTGGTTAGAAATGTGTTAGAAACATTTGTTGTTGTTTCTGTAAAGTTTATACTACTTGGGTAAGTTAAAATGGTTGTTAAAAAGCAGCTTTTAGACATATTTGACTTTATTCTATGTTATTCGCGAACTAGAACGACCTGTAACAATGCTGCGACGCTGCAGCGCCGGACCAAAAGAACAGTTCCAACGCTGCAACGCCGGTACAATGCGGTAGCACCAGTTCAAGGCTTATGTGGAGCGCAGTAGCGCCAGACAAGCGTTGCAGCGCCGTTCCCCAATACAAACTAGAAATTGACAAAGGCTGCACTTGCGAAATATTACTGAAATTGTTATTCAAGTGTGCAAATTCTAAGGGTATTAATTTATCTAATGGTCATGATAACATGTTAACCGTATAGTGAGATGTTAAAACAGGTTGTTAACAAGTGTATAATGATTTTTATGTTGCGAGTTAACAAATTTTATGTAAGGACATAAATTTATTGTCCGCAGGGTTGATAATGTGTTTGTGAACCAAGGCTTGTGTTATGTGGCTAATACAATCAGATTTATAGCTAAGAGCTATAAAGATAAGTGAAAGAGAAGATAATGATGTTAGTTTTAATTAATTGGTATTATGTTTTTAAATGATAAGTGTAGGATAAATTGGAGAACAAGTTGTAACTATTTAGCTTACATGCAAGGCAAGTTCCCTAATGTGACACCCCCAAAATAGGTATACACAACCTATTCTGAGTCGCCTAATACATGATAAAAAATTTAAATACAAACTTCATTAATACAATACGACAAAACGTAGCTGAGAGTTTTAACACGAATATTGTCTTTTAGACAATATCCAAATTCAAATGGAGTCCTGATTACAATTATTATCACACTATTTTATAAAATAGTGAGGACTACTACAACCACTATCTCGGACCATCACTTCGTTCCCGACTAGTCCCAGCTATATTCTTATTTCCTGAAGAGAACAATGAAAACAAAGGGTGAGCTCAACTAGCCCAATAAAGAATATTATGACTAAGATAATGCATAATAAATTATCGTTAGCCTTCAACAGTTTTAAACTAATAGAATAAAATGGACAACAAGTTTAACTGCAGCGGAACAAGCAATCCATTAAAAGAGTCAAGTAGAGCATGATATCTACTATCTTCTATGATTTAAAAGTTTATCATCAATATTTTATCTCTAAGACTCAGCTCAATAAATAATCCACATCACTGAATTATCCATGCACTACAGGCCAAGGATATTCATTATTATCATATCCATGAATCATCCATGCACTACGGGCCAAGGATATTCGTTATTATCACCAATAGTCATGATCATGTCAAACAACAATTCATCTTTGCATCCCTGGTCGAAGAGAACCCATGGTCATGATCATACAAACAACTGTCCATCAATACACTACGAGCCAATGAGGACTTTTACCACATCATTTATAACATTACAAATCATGATTATACCAAATAATCCCTGGTCATAATCATACCAATCAAAAGTCCATCTATGCACTACGGGCCAAAGATGACTTTCATCACAATATAAGCACGAGGATGATGACAATGATATAAGCATCAATCAAACGAAATAAAGGATAAATATTAAAGACTTTAAATTTTTTCAGAGTTTAAAAATGTCTAAATTGTCAACATGATCACTACTTTGTGGAGTAAAATTCAAGAATAATATTCACGTATCAAAAATTATTTGGGCAGAAAAGAATCAATTTTCATCTTGAATAGTACCCCGGGTGAATAGTACTCAAGTGAATAGTACTTCGTGAATAGGGCCATACGTATGAATAATATTGTACGTATGAATAGTGCCATACATACATATGAATAGTGCCGTATAATTGAATAGTACCATGAATAGTACTCTGGCATGAAAAGCTTAAAATTTAACAAGAATGTTCAAAAAAAATATTTTAGTGGAACGATACTAGATGAAACACAAATTTCAAGGATATTTCACTAATTTCAAAGAGTATAGAAGCAATACTTTAACAAAATGAGTGTAGAATTCAGAATCTGAAACGAAATAATATTACTTACATACTACAGAGTATGAAATAAAATATTATTTCTTACTAATATTGAACAAAAATAATATCCCTTACAACTGTTGAATGAAAATAATATTTCTTATGGATATTGAATGAAGATAATATTCCTTACAAATATTGAACGAAAATAATATTTCTTTACGAATATTGAACGAAATAAAATTCCTTACGAATACTAAAAATAATATCGTAAGCGAATATGAAATAAATAATACCCCTTACCTTAAAAAGAGAGCAATTCCGACTGGTATAGCGGAGATATTCGTGAAGAAAGCTTGCACTATTTTCTACACTCAAAGCTTCCTTAAACTCTAAAGAATTACGCTCAATATTATAGAAGAAGAATTCTCTGATTCTGGTGTGATTTTTATTTCTAAACTAAGCATCCTATTTATAGGAGAATGACATGATAGTATATGAATTTAGAAAATAACAGACTACACAGTAAACCAAATCACGGGCGCAATTCAATCGGCTGATTTTTTTTTTTTTTTACTATGCAGTACTATGCAAATATTAAAATATAATATATTCTATTTTACATAAAAAACAAAACTTATTATATATATATATATATATATAATTTGGGGGCGGAAGCAAAGGAAGAGAGGAAGAATTGAGTGGCACATATAAACAACACAATTTAATTACTAAAACATAATAATTTTATTGATAACTGAAAATATTTACAAACAAAACTGAAAATTAAAAGTGACTTACAAGTTTACTTAGAACATTAATAATGGTAGAAGAAGAGGAGAAGAATAGAAGCCAAAGATTCGTCAGAGAAGGAGCTCTGAGTCTTTCGAAGTCTGCCTCAATAACTAAGTTCAGTTTCCTTTTATAGAATAAGAAAAGAACTATTACAAAGTTACTATTACATAAAGTGAACGATTACAGACAAAAATAACTATTGATGAACAGTAAAATAGTGCTGACTTTTTTACTATTCAAAGATGTTTTTGGCAACTTTTGACGAAGCGGCCAAAACTTTTGACTGAGTGGATGCTTTCGGTGAAAAGTAGAACATATGCATGTGGGGGGGACCGCTTTTGTGGAGAGCATCTTTAACTAACTAAACTGCGGGAGAGGTGCGTGTGGATCGGGAAGACATGATGTCAGGCAAATGGGTCATGAGCATCTTGCAGGTCGATGGTGCCATAGGGGTCATCATCACCATATTGATTAGCTGAAGCATTCTCTGAAGAGGACGAAGAACCTGCAGAGGTATCTTCATGTAATTCATCAATTCTTTTATTTAATGCTTGAGCAATTAATTTTAACTCTTTACTGGAACAATTCTTAAAATCAAAAATGTCACGGGAACAGGATGAACCCGCAGGACTAACTTTAGACTCATTGGCTGGAATAGCCGAAACAGGGAGAATTGGGAGAGGGACAACGGGAAATTCCTTTTGAACCTGACCTACAATTCTATTAACATCGAACTTATCCCACCATTTAATGAAGAACTGACGGGAGACATGTGGAATTGAATCAATGGTGGTGGATGATACCACAATGCCAGCTGGGGATTGAAAATCTATTACCTTAGCTGGAGTTTGAATATCATATTTCCATTTAAGAATCCAAGGAATCTTATATTTACTTACGAACTGAAGAATGACAGGAATACCATCATTTTTTGGAATGTGCTTACTATGGTTACAAAAATGACTGAGTTTGACTTGCAAAAGCTCGGGAAAGAGGTCGAAGGTGGAACCAAACCTTGACCACTAGAGAGTAAACCAAAAAGGGATTTGACTCTTGAACTTGTGGTCGAACTGAATAAACCATGAATGACTGTTTGACTCATTTTGGTGAAGAAAGACCTTATACCAAGCTTCCATATAATCGTAATAACAAAAAGAGTTATCTTGATTAGAGAGTTGCATAAGATCGGAGGGATGTTTTCCCCAATCGGACATCTGAATGAACTATTTAATATATAAAGAATGATAGAGCACTTTAGACTTCTCATTATTATCATAAATATGTTTATTATTTACTGACTCGGTTTCAATGAGGATATCCTTATAATACACAAGGGATTTATAAGGAGCAAGGGGAATAAAGTGCCATCCCGAGGGGAAGAACTGGGAGGCAAGTTTAATAGGGTCATCTTTGGGTTTCATATGGGGCTCAATATGAAATAGGTGATTGTTCCATCTAAGCATATGCTCAGAGGGAGGATGATTAGGATAAGAAGAGGAAGCCTTAGATCGATTGCAGAAGGGGTTAATTGGTTCTGGGTTACTGGCTAAGGCTGAAATTTATAGGGCTTGGGGATTGTTCCAAGGACTATGAATTTGTTAACTGGGTTAGGTTGAGGAACTGGGTTAACTGGATGAGGAACTAAAGTTCCTCTTGGTTGATTACTTGGGCCTGAGGGGCGACCCGGACCACAAGAAGATGATGCTCCTCGAACACTCATTTTGGTTGCACTATACCTGTGTTAAAGAATTCCCGAGTGAGAAAATCAGGAATGGAATTGTTACTACCTTTAATGTACTCAATTTCAAAATCAAAGATACTCAATAGAGCTTGCCATCTTACAAAGGAATGGTTAGAGGCCATGTTTTCAACATCTTTTTCTAAAACATATTTTGCAAATTTGCAATCAATACGAACTAGAAACTTTTGATTTAATAAGTCACTTTGGAATTTATTAATACATAATACTAGAGAAAGTATTTCTTTTTTAATAGTGCTTTAATTTAACTGTGTACTATTCCATGCACCGGAATGAAAATGAACAATTTGTTCAGGAGAAGTGAGTGTTAACTTTTGCTTGAGAATACCTCCGAATCCAATATCTGAGGCATCAGTTTCAACAAATTTAAAGGCTGAATTGTTGGAAATACCAAGGCAGGGCAATGCCTTGACATGTTTTTTAACTTGTTGGACGATAGAAGTGTGAGTGTCAGTCCATGGGGGAGGATTGTCTTTCAAACGCTGAAAGAGAGGTTTGCAAATCTTCTTGAGGTTTTTATAGAACTTGCCAATGTAATTGAGCGAGCCCAAAAACCTTTGTAGTTGGGTTTTATTGGTAATTTTATCTGGGAATCATCATCGTGAATTGAATAGCTCATCGATAAATAGGTATGTATGAGTCCGCGATAAATATTTAAACCAAGAAACCGAACTTTAGCTTGAAATAAGCTACATTTGGAAGGTGAAAGAACAAGTCCATTTTCTTTAACTGTTTTGAAGAACGATTTTAAATGTTTAATGTGTTCTTCAATAGATTTAGAAAAAATGAGAATATCATCAATATAAACAACAACAAAATGACTGAAAGGATTCAAAATGTCATTGAGGATATTCTGAAATTCACTGGGAGTATTCTTTAGGCCAAATGCCTGAACATTCCATTCATAATGGCCAAATGGGGTAGTAAAGGCTGTTTTGTACCTATCATCGGGGTGAATGGCAACTTGCGTAAACCTAACTTAAGGTCAAATTCTTCAAGATAGTGGCATTACTTAAACGATTAATGAGGTCATCCTTATTAGGTAAAGGGTACCTAATCCATTCTAAGACCTTGTTTAACCGCTTGTAATTAATTACTAGATGGGGAACACCTCTCTCCTTTTCTGCTTCATTGTTAACATAAAAGGCGGGACATGACCAAGGAGATTTACTAGGTTTAATTAATCCCTTATTAAGGAGGTCGTTAATTTCATTTTTGTATAACTCCATTTGCTCGTGATTCATTTATATTGGCTCTGGCCTTAGTAGGAATCAAATGTTCTTTGAATTCCTTAGCATAAAGAAGCCTTACAACATGCTTCTTCCGATGCCAAAAGGCATTAGGAGAATCAGAACAAAGGTTGTCCTTTAAATAAGTTTTTAATTCTTTAATTTTTTCTTGAACTTCTTTATTCTGAAGTTGTTCTTCAATACGTTTGTACTTAATTTCTTCCTTTAAAAAATTTAAATGGGTGGATTTATAATTTAATAAATTCAAAGATTTAGAGATGGATTCATCTTGAATAAATCTCAAATCTCTTACTTTAGGTTTAATAAGAAATATAAATGTTATTCTTTTACCTAAATGCTTACAACTTAAACCTTCATTACTGGTAGTAAAGGGGTATAATAAATATATAAACGGTAATCCTAAGATGATCTTATCTGTAAGATTATGGATTAAAACAAATGATGTTTTATAGCACATATTATCTTGACAGATATGAACTTTAGGCAGTTTATATTTTATTTCCATTTGACTACCATTAGCTGAATTTAATTTTTCGGTGGTTTTCCTATAGTACTTGGTTGAGATTAAACCTTCCTGAATACAATTCAAATCCGTGCCCATATCAACTAAGGCAGGAAGTTGTATTGAAAAGGTTTAATCAATAACCAAGTTAATAGAGATATACCACTTCTGAATGGTGATATCTTTGATTCGTTTAAGAGAGACACCTTGAACAAAGAGATCTGGCTCTTCTTTAGTTCCTGATGACTCTGGCTCATCTGGATCTTCATCACTAGATGAGGAATCGTGAATTTGAAGGTCAGATTTTTTGTCATCAAACTCTTTTCTTAAATTAGAAACTTCTAACTTTTAATTAGAAATTTCTCTTTTTAGTTTATTAATTTCTTGGTTTAATTCTAGAAGGGTAACTTCCTTAACAGGAGTTTTAAATCTCTCAAGGGTTTTATTAAGGCTAAATATTGGTTTTTCTTTAGCTTTAATAATCTTGTCTTTAACTCTATTATCTTTAGTAAGCAAATCTTTTAACTGTTTAGTGTATTGAGACTTAAGCTTAGGATCAAAAATTTTACTAATTAAACCAATTAACAAAGAGCTTTCTTCATCATCTTTGGTAATTACATTTAATCTTTTATTGCAACAATTTTCATTACAATTATCAGCACAAATAGTAACTTCTTCACCGTCACTATCTGTTTCATGGTTACTAGTACTGCTACTAGATAAATAAGGAATATCAGAACCTTCATCATTACTGAGGTTGTTCTCTATCCTCATTAATTCTAATAGTTGTTTAGTATCTTCACAAGAAATTTTTAATTGTGATAATTTTTGTTTTATCTTGCACTCATTTTTGTAGTGCCCCTTTTGCCCGCAATTGTGGCAAACAATTTTACTTTTATCAAACCTTTTAGATGATTTTTTATTGTATCTTTTATTTGTGGGTTTAGGTTTAGTGTAATATTCTTCTTGATTTTTGTCTTTTTTATAATTGCATTTTTGTTTATGATGCTTGTGACTTCAATGATGATCAATATGTTAATGCTGGTGCTTCCTTCTAGAGGGAGCAACAGGGGGTAAACCATATTGTTCACAGAAGGTTCCTAACTCATACTTGGCTTTTTTTCTTATCTTTACTAGCTTGCTTAGCTAACTTAAAATCAATACACATTTTTAAACCAATTTTTTGAATATGACTGATTATGTCACCATAGGTTAGGTTATCATAATCAATATATCCTAAATTTTTACTTAATTCTTCACGAACTTTATGAGCGAATAACGAAGGTAAACCATTAACGAATTTTTCTTTCCAAAATTGTTTATTGCTATCATTACGCATCATAACACGAGAAGTAAACACATCTTTGTACCACCTAAAATCACTTAGAGTGGGACAAGTGAGATTACTTAATTGATCGTGAATTCTCTCAGTGATATTACTAGGAGTACCAACAAAATGTTTAATTATGGTAAATATTAAAGTATTGACTCCATCAGGCGGTCCAACACCAACATCCTCATCAAAGATATGGTTACCGTCATCATCTAACTGGACAACATGGATTATTGATAGTCCAGTATTTTCTGTGAGATCTTTTTCCCACAAAGATCTAAGAATACCAGTAAATCCACTAGCTATTAACTCAACAATGTCTGGCTGAGTCAGATTGTTGAATTTAGTTATATAGCTATTAGCTACCATAGACATATGATTTAACTTATTCAAAATCTATTGTTCACTGAAACCATCTATGTTCTATTCATAAATTTTATTAGATGAAACAGAGAATTGTTTATCTAGATTTCTTTCTTGAATTGTAAATCTGGAGGAGTAGGTCTAGAATACCAATTCCTGGCTATGCTAGTGTTTTTAACTGTTAATTTATTTAACTGATCATTAAAATCTGAGACTGAAATGGCATCAGAATGATCTGACTGGCTATTGCTTTCATTGTTAGTTTCAACTTGATCAATGATTACTATAGTACCACTTGATTCAGGTTCAGTTTTTAATTTTTTAAATAATTTATCAATTGCTCGAGTAAGTTCGCCATCTTTATTAGGTAAACCTAATTTACTTCTATTTCAGGTAATTTTAATAAAGGTTGTTCAATTTTTGAATTAAGATTTTTAACAATGGTTTCTTCAAATTTTTCTTCAATTCTATTTAGCCTAGTTACTGAAATTTAATTGTTCAATAATTTTTTTATCATCTTTATTACCATCTAAAATCTTGAAAGGACTGGCAATAACAGATGTGTTTTTAACTGGAAGGAGGACAGTTTCAAGAGGGGGATGACTAGAAGAAACTTTTGATTTATCTTCTTTAATCCATTGTGTTTTAGTTATAACATTACATTTACCCCGATATTGATCATACCAATCGTAAAAAGTAATGTTTATCTTTTCACTGTTAATAAATCGTTTCCATCTATTAACAATTTTATCTCGTTCTTTATCAGTTGGATGATTAGAACGAAATAAATGTCTTTTTTCTTTATTAGATTTTTAATTAAAATCTTTAACAAGATTATCTCAATCTAATTTAAATTCTTTTAATGACTCTTAATTGGTTGTTAATAGGAATTTCAAAATCTGATTGAGTAGGAAACTCAAAGGGGTAGGAGAAGAAGAACCTTCTTCTTCTACTGTGGTCATTCCCGAGTATAACAAGGGGTGACTAGCCCGACCTTGATTAAGGATACCTTTCATTTTATATCCCTAATGGAAGGGTTACTTAGAACTTCAAAGATCTCTTCTAGTATGAATAGAAGGTCTTTGAAGAACTAGTAAAGTCTTCTATAATAACTGGTCTTCTAGTACACTCAAAACTTATTTTGATTGTTCCATCAGAAAATTGTTTAACATTTTCAATATTTAACAGGTTGTTAACTACAGGTTGTTGGGGTATTTCACTGGGTAAAGTCCATTGACTAGGTAATGTAATATCTTTCCAGAGGATGGTTCTCGGGATCTGAATATTAGCATCACTAGTTGAACTTTGAATTAAAATAGTTTAATCTTTAGGACTTTTATTAAGAGCATGAACGTTTATATTCGTTTTCATAGTCTTATAATAAATCCTATAAATCAAAGCTATGGGTTGAGAACCCTCAATCATATGAGTAATTTCACCAGCGGTTTTAATGTTTAATGTCAAAGCTTTTAATAAATGTTGATCACTTAGGCTTAATGTGAAATTAGGAAAGCAATTGAAATGGATAGGTCCTTATGCAGGCTTGATTCCATAGCACCAATCATACTCGGATAATAATTCAGGAACCTAGCATCTTTGAGGCAGAGTTAGATACTTGAATTAATTCCTTTAATGTTTAATGGTTTAACTGCAACTTGAACAAGACCGATGTGAATAAAATTATAACCTTTCTTCCTATGTTTTTTAATAACATCAGGAGATAAAAGACTACAATTTTTATATTCTTTGTTAATTGCATAAACTTTTTCAACTGTTTTTACATTATAAGCATTTTTGAAATTATCTAAAAAAGTTGACTGGTAAATTTCTTTAGGGGAAACTCTGGGTATATTCCAATTGTGTAAAGCTTGAATAATGTTGTCATAATTGTGTTCTTCCTGGTTAACTATGTCAGGGACAGGGGGCAAAGTCGACCGGTTACTAGTTGTGGAGTTAGATCTAAATAATCTATTCATCTTTTACCAGATTTAAAATTAAATTTGACTCATCGTTCTTTCATACATACCCTTCTTACCTTAAGCAGACTCATACCTATGTTCTTTAACCATACACTTCTCACCCAAGAGACTTACAAAGGTTAGACACGAACAAGGTGGACTACAGTAAGCTAGGTGACTTCGGAACTAGAGTAAAGGAGAAATTTTGAAAAAGGTTGTAGATAAACGATTACTGAGATCTTACTGGCAACTAGAACAAATATAATATATATATATATATATATAATGAGATAACTTTCTATTGATAATTTTGAAAAATGGGTAAGTGGGGGTCCATATAATATGCTAAATTTACAACAAATACTTCATAAAAATCCCATCTATTTATCTCGACTCACTTGGCTTCACAAAACACATTTTTAACAACATTTATTCATCATTTATAACTCACAATATTAACAACAAGATCATTCCCAGGAAAGAGGGAGCTTTCCAATAAGGACTTCTCCTTACTGGCACGCAATTAGGTGACCAAACCCCTTTCCTCGATAGAACTTTCTAGACATTGTCAATAATGCAAATAATAATATGAATAACTTTGTCATCTCAATTATTGATTTAATAATATAAAATATTGTGCATATGATACTGCGACAATAATTGAATCAATAATGTGAGATACTATGCAACAATTATTTATAACTGAGTGACTTCTCATGCAAGCATCAATAGTCAAAGATATCGCATAATACAATGTGTGGTACTATGCAACCAATGCCAGACATCATTCTTTTTATCACCGGGTAATTCAACAGTTAACGGTAAAACTTTTTTCGTTATTTTATTTAAAGTTATTTCTATCATTATCTAACTCCGATAATAATTTCGTTGTGGGGTCCACCACTGATTGTGCCATCATACGAATATTCCCTGATAAAACGAATATTCCCCGACTAATCGAATATTTTATGACAGCTTGCTTACTTTGCAAAATTTGTAAATATTACTCACATCTATAACATTATATCAAATTCACACCTTATTATTCAAAAAGATATTTTGAGAAAAAAAAATCTTTATTCATAAAAGTTTGGTCTTACACCTAACCTTTGCTAGTTTATTATTAAGAAAGGTTTCCTTTTCACTGTTATCTTGTTTACACTTATGCAAATTCTTTAATTTGAATCTCTTATATGAGCATCCTTAACTCTACTTACCATTGAATAAGTTATCTATCTTTGTCTTGTTTACGTTTATGCAAGTACATTTACCCTAATCTTTCTTTATTCAAGTTCCTATTCCTAAGTTGTTATTGTTATGCAAGTTCTTTAACCTTAATTTATTGTTGAACAAGTTAGTAAATCTTTGCTTACTCATTCCAAGCAAGATAGCTTAAGACCATGAACTATGTCCCCGGTACTTAGGTATTTTTACCTCAACCTTAACCGTCGATTAGACTATACAGACCCTTCCTTACATACTTAGGGGGATCAGCCCTTTGTATCATGTATTGTGCACAAATTTCTAAACGCTAACGTGTACATAATTCCCTATATTAGGGTTGTTAATCTTAGTTTGACTTTAGGATTTCCATACTAAAGAGAGTTTAGTTTGGAACTAGCTTATCAATGGTTCTAGAATTTTTAGAACACTCATCAATTATAGATTAGTCCAATGAATAAAAGTTTTTTTGCTATTCGAAGGTTCAACAAAATAATATAAGATTGAATAATGATACTTAAGTCAAAGATTGAATATTACAATACACAATTGAATAGACATGGTATATACAAAGTACTACATCTAAAAGAGTTAGGAAATCTCATTTAGAACAATGAATTTAAACAGTTTATGTGACGCCCCAAAAATAGGTATACATCACCCGTTCTGAGTCGTCAGATATCACATTATAAAAATCAAATACAAACTTTATTTATACAACTGTTGAACTATCGTGCAGAGTACGACAATAGTTAACTGTGAGTTTTAATACAATATTGTCTCGTAGTCCGTATTCCAACTCAAATTATTACAATGCCATATAAAATACAGCAGCAAATATTTCAAGACCCCAAAGAAGAACGAGAAGATTACTATCATATTCATTCTAATGAGGTGCACTTTTGACGCTTTCAAAGTCGGGTTCTCATCACCCTATTGTTGTTCGCCAAAATCAATTATTAAGTGATGTATAAAATATGACACGCACATCTTAGGTCCTCAATGCAATTATATATTGCATGTCATGCCATTTTATAATGTGTTGAGAAACTTCAACAGTCTCGAACCATCTCACTATTTCCCTGTTATCCCCGCTCGACCCAGCTACACTCTTATTACCTGAAAGAAATTGTGAAGCAAAAGGGTGAGCACAACTAGCCCAGTAAAGAATATCATGACTAAAGATAATTAAATTATCAATAGCATTCATCAGTAATAAATCAAATATTTAGAACATATGGTAGATGATAAAACTTTTCAACCATAGTTTCTTGCAATGAACGAAAGCAATCCATTAAAAGAGTCAAATAGACCATCGTGTCTATTATCTTTCCATGTTAAAAGTCCACCAATAATGTTTTATCCTCAGAACATCAATCAACAATTCTCACAATCCCACAATCATATGAATAACTCATAATCATAATTGTGGTTTCAAATTCCATTTCTCATCCGGAGATCGAAGATAATTTTCATCACCTATATTTACTCAAACATCAAAATTATGGTTATACCTAATCACAATTTCGCTTTCATAATCATACTAATAAACTCATCTTTGCACTACTACCAAAGATATACAATCAGATAACCAAGAATCAACAGCTTCATCTTTTGCACTATAGGCCAAAGATATATAACTCAGAAAACCAATAATGCTCGAGACTCGACTTAATAGTATCACGACCACGAATTATCCATGCACTACGGGCCAAGGATATTCTGTTTTTTCAATTACGGCCATGATTATACCGAATAATCCCGATCATAATCATACCAAGTCCATCTATGCACTACACGGCCAAAGATGACTTTTACCACATCATTTGTAACATTACTACCATGATTATACCTAATAATACCTAGTCATAATCATACCAAGTCCATCTATGCACGTAAGCCACATTTACTGACTTTTAACACAATATAAGCATGAGGATCATGACAATGATATAAATAATCAATCAAATGAGATAAAGGATAAATATTAAACATTTATAATATAATTTATCCAGGGTTCAAGAATATTCCAATGTTATCAATCACTTAATAATCTCATAATCTAATATCATTAATATTATAACAATATTTTAATCATTTCTTAAACTTATAAACAATTCATTTCAATTGTTTACGCTTTACCACATAATGCATTTAATCATTCAAAAATGCCATACTCATAAGATATCATCACCAATAATCAAATCCCTCATCAAAAAATATGCATATACCATATATAGGATTCCCTAGCCATAAAATCCTGTTTTCCAATTTTGTTACTTCACATAACATATTTAACTCATTTATTCATAACTAGATCATTTTCATGAAAAATACCAAATCAATTCCAAAAATATTTCTTTTCTGGGATTTAGCATAATATAGTCCCATAATGAAAATATATTTTTCTCGAAATTTTTTGAAATTCATTTACTATTTTTCAAAAATCAATTTCTAATTAATTCCTTAAGAAATTAGCTACCTCAAGATTAACTCCAAAAATTCCCAAATCTTGGCAGAATCTTACACATGTTAACGTGAGCTTCTAGTTTAAATTTCATGGTCATCGAAGTTATAGAACTCCGGTTATAGCATTTTTCGTCGAAAAAACCTAAATATTGAAATGGTCATAACTTGCTCATTTTAAGTCAGAATGAGCTCTTTTTTGGACAGGAGGTACTTTATACCATAAACTTTCATGTCCCAAAAGTTCAAAATTTTTCTCACAAATTAAGTGGCCGAAATAGCCCCTTAAAGTTTCTGGGCAGTAGCGTTTTCAGTTTTTGCAGCTTTGGACTCCTTTGCTAAAATCAGTCCACAAGAAAATCTATAACACCTTTTCCAGTGATTCCACTTGGATAAGTTACATAACTCATAGATCTAACTCTAGAACTTGACCATACCCAAAAATTCGAAATATAATAGGAGATATGGTCAATTCAATTTCATGTTCCGTTTTTACCAAAATCTTATTTTCAACCCTTTGTGATTTCTAAGAAACTTTCATGTTTTCTCATAATAACAAACATAACTCATCATAACACTTACTAATACTTCATATACCCATGATTTTCATCTGTCTAATACTTTTATTATGACTCTCATCATAATCAACGTAACCATATCATTTCCACAATTTAATAAGGAATGAATACGAAGGATCATTCACCATGCATGTGGTAATCCACATAGATAGGTTATTACAACAGAATAATAAAGAATGGAATAACAGAAGGATTCACCATGCATGCGATAGAGACCGCACAGACAGGTTATTCCCAACAGAATAATAAATGCGAAATAATAAATATGGAACCAGGTCAGGTGAAATTCACACCGACAAGATATTCCGACAGAATAATAAAGAACGGAATAATAAAAGAATTTCACCAAGTATGCGGTACTTTGCATAAACAGGTTATTCCAACATAATAATAAAGAATGGAATAACATAAGAAGATCACCAAGTATTGGGTAAACCACATATACAGGTCATTCCACCAAGTATAGGGTAAACCGCACATACAGGTTATTCCAACAGAATAATAAAGAATGGAATAACATAAGGATTTCACCAAGTATAGGGTATGCCACGTATACAGGTTTTGTATAAGGTATGCCACCTTTACAGGTTATTCCAACAGAATAAATAAGAATGGAATAACATAAGGATTGCACCAAGTATAGGGTATACCGCGTATACAGGTTATGTATAGGGTATGCCACTTTTACAGGTTATTCCAACATAATAATAAAGAATGGAATAATAGAAGTTCTCTTCATGAATAAGAAAGAATAACACCCCTTACAGGTACAACAAATAACATCCCTTACCTTAGAAGAACTGGATACTAGAATAGTGAGGTAGCAGACTTTTCTTCTTCTTTCTTTCTATAGATTTTCTCTCTATAACTTCTCTCTATAATTTCTCTCTCTAGAGTTTCAATGAATTCGTAAGAAATAATGAAGGAATGAGATTCTATTTATAGAAGAATGGATTGAATAGTAACTAATTCATGAACGGTCCAGATTGATTTACTTTTAAACGAATGGTCCAGATCGATTTACTATTAAAACTTAAAGCAGCGGTCCATATTGATTTACTATTAAAACTTTAAACCAACGATCCATATTGATTTACTATTATAACTTTCCACCAGCGGTCCATAATGATGCACTAATATAACTTCAACCAACGGTCTGAAAAATTAGCACATCTCCTTATGGAATAATATTGTATCCAAATACCCGAATGCACAATACTAGAGTGAATAGTAACTGGGTGAATAGTAACTTGTGAATAGTAACTCGTGAATAGTAACTCATGAATAGTAACTCATGAATAGTAACTCGTGAATAGTAACTCGTGAATAGTAACTCATGAATAGTAACTCGTGAATAGTAACTCGTGAATAGTAACTCATGGATAGTAACTCGTGAATAGTAACTCATGAATAGTAACTCCGACAAGAAAAGTGTCCCGAATACCTGATTGAACAATATAACCTCCAGACATCAATTATCATTAGAATAGATGTCGATTTCTACTAACACAAATAATCCCAACACAATGAAACTATCAAATTCATCTTTAATCAACACGAGCATGGGATGTACCAGAAGAAGTAAGAAACATAGGTATAAAACCACCGAACACAAGAAGACCAAATTTGGAAGACCAAAAGTAGGAGGTACAAACACCTGATCTAAAATCAAAATTCAAAACAAATGCAAAGAAAGCGAAGAAAAGGACACAACAGGAAAACATGCAATAATCCACCGGTTTTAAGACCAAAAAAACCCTGATATAGTGCATTTACATTAAGAGTGTAAATACATGTATATATAATTATTTACTATCATTAACCATAAACCACATGGTTGGTTACATTTTTGATTTTGTACAGTAACCAAAAGTTTTATTGATTAATATTTTGATTTCTGAATTCATTATGAGTTGCCAATATAATTGGGAACCCACAGAAGTACACTGCACACTTGATAATTGTTCCAAGTATAAGTTGTAAATTATTTGTTTACTAACATAAAGTCAAATGGTTACCCTTCTATGACAATTTGGATACCAACTGCTAATATGAGTTTATAAATGACCATCATATATAATAATGGAATCTCTTAATTAAAATTTCTTATTCCATCATGATGATAGACTATAAAAAAACACGTACATTTAACACTTCATAACATTCGTGATACAAATTTATAACTGTTTTGTTACAATCAAAAACAAATATTGTTAACATATATGTATGTTTGGACACCAACATAACATTTCAACTTAAATAACTGATTTTATCAAATTTTATGACAATTTGTTTACTTATAAAAACATAATATGGTGACCATAACAGTAAACTATTTGGTTACTTATTTGTTATGACAATAAACAAAATATAACAAATAAGGTAACCAAATAGTTAGATAACAGTAACCAAAACAAATTTTAATGTTAACCGAAACATAAATAATCTGTATATCCAGCAACCTATAATGAAAGTGATATTGGTTCTTTAGGCAACCAATGTATACTCTCACATATACATTTAACAATAGTTATATGTCCTCATACAATATTGTAAATCTCTATTTACTATCAAAACATTAGCTGGTTACCTTTTTATACATATTTGGTTACCAACTGTACATTTCAAAATAATGTAGCAAACACAACCTAAACAAATCAAATACCAACCAACACACAAAATTACTTCCAACACTGTTAATATAATAAAATCTGAAATCCCATCTATATAAGATCCAATAATCATCCCATAATAAACCATACAAAATTGTTGTGTATATTCCAAAAATAAAAAAAAAACAAAATACAAAACACAATTCATACTGACAAAACAACAGGATCTGAACTAATCAAAATCTGGAACAAATCTTCCTGGAAATTCTTTGTCAGTCTCATATCTCTCCAATTGTTTATTCCTTGCATGCATATATAGGTTTGTGCATAACTTCTTCCGATACTGCGCAATGGGGAATAGAATAGGAATTTCATCAAACTTTTGATGAATGACATGCTCAGCGAAACAAATTGTGAACATCCCGCAATCACTGTACAAATGCACAAAAGATAACGAAAATCAATACTAGAATCAACCTATATATAGAACATATCAATTTATACAGTAACCAAACAGTACACTAAAACCAAATAAGCCAACAGTAACAAAAAGCACACTAAATAAGTAACCAAACAGTTACATGATAGTAACTAAAACAGTTATATGACAGTAACCAAAATAGTTATATGATGTTAACCAAATCATAAACAACATGTACACTAAAACCAGTTTATTAAACCATGAATAATAGGCAAATACATGGTAATTCAAATGATTGGATACTTATTTGTTATAACAGTCAAAAAAATATAACAAATAAGTAACCAAATAGGTATATAACAATAACCATATAATTATTTCAATAGTAACCAAAACATAACCAACCTGTATATCCAACAATCTATAATGAAAGTAATATTGTAACAAAATTGAGTGAACAAAAATATTTTCCGAATCATAACCAAATAGTAACAAAAAACATACTACATAAGTAACCAAATAGTTACAACATAGTAACTAAAACAGTTATATGATAGTAACCAAAATAGTTATATGATATTAACCTAATCATAAACAACATGTACACTAAAACCAGTTTATTAAACCAATAAACCTAGTCAAATACATGGAAACCCAACCTATATGTAATAATTCAAAAATTGTAAACAGTGTAACCCTTACCCCTCGACTTGTTCAGGAACCGACTCTGTAAATTCCAACTCAATTATATCATCTTCCTCCTTATTGTGATACGATTCACTGCTAAAGTCAATGTCACGCCTATCCCTCCAAAACCCACACTTGCGCAGTAAAGTGGGAAGAATAAAGATATAAGGTTCACACATATCCATGATTTTTGTTTGCATGGATTTCCTTTTTGGTTGCAGAGAATTGTAAACAGTTAGACGTCTAAGATGCACATCAAACGTTAACAAAAACCAATGGTCCGGTGATGACATATGGATGGGGAACAACACATAGTCAACATTTCTCCATGGTGTGTTGACATCCATAAACAGCCCATGAATGTATTCAATAACTCTTATCTGCATTTTTACTTGTATACTCCTCAAAAAGAGAGGTCATCTTGGCATGGAACCAACAATCCGTAGTCGTTGCCCTTATATGCACACTATCAGAATGTTTGGCCAATTTACGAAAATAATATAATGCAACATTGATGTGCTGAACAAAAAAAACATAAAATATTAATAGTTGCTGAAAAATAACATTATGTAATGAATATAACCAACACTGTTAACACTAGTTACTTAAACAACTAAATAATGTAACCATAAATATAAAAACATAATTTAAAAAAAACATAAAACATGTATGATAGTAACCAAAACATATATAAAACATATATGATGGTAACCAAAAAATTATATGATAGTAACCAAATAGTTGTATGATAGTAACCAAACAGTTATATAATAGTAACAAAACAGTTATATGACAGTAACAAAAAAGTTATATGACAGTAACCAACCACTTATATCATAGTAACCAAAACATGTTTATATAGTAAAATATCAGTTTATATAATGGTAACCAAACAGTTATCTGATAGTAACCAAATAGTTATATCATAGTAACCAAAACATATTTACATATTAACATATCAATTTATAACATCAATAACATTGATGTGCTGAAATAATATAACGCAACATTGATGTGCTGAACCAAAAAAAAAACATAAAATATTAATAGGTGCTGAAAAATAACATTATGTAATGAATGTAACCAACACTGTTAACGCTAGTTACTTAAACAACTAAATAATGTAACCATAACTATAAAAACATAATTTGAACAAGAAGTACTCACGTCATCGTCTAACCATTGCCCAGGAGTCTTTAATTTATAAAACCACATTTTTGATGAAATTGGGATAGACCCAAATACAAAAGCAGGTTCGATAATGTCATTATTCCCAGGGAATTTGTCCATCCTTCAATATAAAAGCATATTAGTATAAACGCTGACATTAACAATCACCGTATTAGTATACACACTACCCAAAAACTAAATTTATTTGTTACATAAAAAATTATAGCATTGTTAACAGTAAAAAACATACATTTTCCTGTTGTTAATTCCTATTTTAAACCATTGTTCAAATAATGACTCTTCAAATTTTGACGGCATATCCATGCAAAATTTAGGGAATGCAGAAATAACAAAAACTCTTTGACTAGCACCCGATGCATTAGGCGATAAACCAACCGAACCAAATGTTGGAGTAAATAGAGACCGCAGAACAGCACTCTTTGCATGTTCACGGACAGGTCTACCACTGGCTTTATCGACGCTTTTCTCCAATTCATCACACTGAAGTATGTCCTGTGTAGTCAGAACCATCTCATCAAGTATAGATCTATTTTCTACCTCGAATTTATTCCCCTTTTACAATTGACAGAAAATGTAACAAATATATTTAGATTTTCACATAAACACATGCATTTAACTAATATATGCAACAACAAACAGTTGTAAATATATATAAATTGAACAATAATGAACATATTAAAGTGAACATATCATAATAGAAACAAAAAAAAATAAAACAGTAACCAAACAGTTATATAGTGGTAACCAACACACATTGTTATAGTAACCAAACCATATAATAATAGTAAACAATACATAATACTAAATAGATATAAATTGGTTAATGTTCATTATATATTTGATTGTGAAATAATGTTTATTTGATTACTTTATAATTTTCAAGTGAGTTCTACTGATTTTTTAATACTGATGGTTACTCATCATATACATTGGTTACCTTCCCATAATCGCTAGTTATTTGATGATGATGTCTCTTGCATCGTGTAACATTATACTTTGTCTAATGCTCTATTAGTTACCGCTCTAATGCGCCTTATTTACGCCTCAATTTATTCCCCGCTTATATTGACATAAAGGGTAACAAATACAATTATATTTTAAACATAAACACATGCGATTAACAACTATAATTAATAAAAAAATGAATGAACAATAATCGACATATTAAAGTGAACATATCATACTAGTAACCAAAACAAAATAAATTACTAACAAAATTATAATATAGTAGTAACCAACACATAATGTAATAGTAACCAACCAATATTATAATAGTAAACATAATATATATAAAAGTAACAATATAACAGTAGCCAATAACCAAAAACATGTAAAAAACATGATGGCATGTCATTATAACACTAACCTCATCAGCAACATACACAATAAATGTCAACGACAGAGTCACTAGTTGGTAGTTTTGAAATGGGTGTACTAACTCAACTGATTTTGAAAAGGTTTACACAAAGGCCCAATGGTTGGACACTATTTAACAGGCTTTGGAAACCAAGATCCATTGAGTTCGGGGATTTGATTAAGCGGGGGGAAGGTGTTAGGCACACCCCAACTTCTGTAAAAACATGGTTACCATAACTTTTCAATTACCCTAATTATTTGTATTGTGTGTGTGTGACGGCCCCAAAAATAGGTATACATCACCCATCTTGAGTCGCCAAATACATGGTACAGAATTCAAATACAAACTTAATTATAAACCGTCGTGTAAAATACGACAAAACATCGCTGAGTTTTAATACGAATATTGTCTTCTAGATAATATCCAAACTCAAATGGAGTCCTCATTACAATTATTATCACACTATTTCATAGAATAGTGAGGACTACTATAACACCATCTCGGACCATCAATCCGTTCCCCGACTAGTCCCGGCTATGTTCTCATTTCCTGAAGAGAACAATGAAAGCAAAAGGGTGAGCTCAACTAGCCTAGTAAGAAATATTATGACTTAGATAATGCAAAATAATTTATCGTTAGTCTTCAACAGTGTTAAACTGATAAAATACAATAAACATCAAGTTTAAATGCAGCGGAACAAGCAATCCATTAGAAGAGTCAATTAGAGCATGATATCTACTATCTTCTATGATTTAAAAAGGTTATTATCAATTTTATCTCTGAGACTAAGCTTAATAAATAATTCACATCATTAAATTATCCCTGCACTACGGTCCAAGGATATTAATTAGTATCACGTCCACGAACTATCCATGCACTACGGGCCAAGGATATTTGTGTAATCACCAATGGTCATGATCATGCCAACAACTGTACATCAATGCACTACGGGCCAATAGGAACTTTTACCACATTATTTGTAACAATACAGGTAATGATTATACTGAATGATCCCTGGTCATAATCATATCGATCAACAGTTCATCTATGCACTACGGGCCAAAGATGACTTTCATAACAATATAAGCATGAGGATGATGACAATGATATAAAAATTCAATTAAACAAAAGCAAAGGATAAATTTTTAAAGATTTATAATTTAATTTATCCAAAATTCAAAAACATCCAAATTATCAACATAATACTACTTTGTGGAGTAAAATTCAAGAATAATATTGTAGCAAAAATGATTTGGACAGAAAAGAAATCAATTTTTATCATGAATAGTACTCCAGGTGAATAGTACCCGAGTGAATAGTAATTCTAGAATAGTACCCCGTGAATAGTACTCCGGCATGAAAAAGTTAAAACTTCTCAAGAATGTTCAGAATAATATTTCCATGAAAAGATACTGGATGAAGCACAAATTTTAAGGATATTCTACTAATTTCATGGAGCATAGAAGCCAAAACATAACAAAATGAGTGTAGAATTCAGAATCTGAAATGAAATAATATTACTTATGTGACGCCCCCAAAATAGGTATACATCACCCATCTTAAGTCGCCAAAAACATGGTACATAAATCAAATACAAACTTAATTATACAACAAGAGCTGAGAGTTTTTACACGAATATTGTCTTCTAGACAATATCCAAACTCAAATGGAGTCCTCATTACATTTATTGTCACACTATTTTATAGAATAGTGAGGACTACTATAGCCACCATCTCGGACCATCACTCCATTCCTCGACTCATCCCAGCTATATTCTCGTTTCATGAAGAGAACAGTGAAAGAAAATGGTGAGCTCAACTAGCTCAGTAAGAAATATTATGACTAAGATAATGCAGAATAAATTATCATTAGCCTTAAACAGTATAACAACTTATAGAATACAATAGACAACAAGGTTTAGATCAACAACTGCGGCGGAATAAGCAATCCATTAGAAGAGTCAAGTAGAGCATGATATCTACTATCTTCTATGATTTAAAAAGTTTTTCATCCACTTTATCGCTGAGACTCAGCTTAATAAATAAACCACATCATCAAATCATCCCTGCACTATGGGCCAAGGATATTCATGTAATCATCAATGGTTATGATTATACCAAATAATCCCTGGTCATAATCATACCAACAACTGTCCATCAATGCACTACGGGCCAATGAGGACTTTTACCATATCATTTGTAACATTACGGGTCATGATTATACCGAATGATCCCTAGTCATAATCATATAAATCAACAGTCCATCTATGCACGTAAGCCAAAGATGACTTTCATCACAATATAAGCATGAGGATGATGACAATGATATAAGCATTAATCAAACGAAATCAAGGATAAATATTAAAGACTTTAAATTTATCCAGAGTTTAAAAATATCCAAATTATCAACATATGATACTTCTTTGTGGAGTAAAATTCAAGAATAATATTCATCTATCAAAAATAATTTGGACAGAAAAGAAATATATTTTTCGGGTAAATAGTACCCCATGAATAATACCCTGTGAATAGTATTTTGGGAATAGTACCTCGTGAATAGTACCCCAACATGAAAAGTACCCCAAATACCCGAGTGAATAATATTCGGGAGAATAGTAATTGGGTGAATAGTAACCCGTGAATAGTACTCTGACATGAAAAGTGCCCCGAATACCCGAGTGAATAATATTTGAGTGAATAGTAACCCGTAAATAGTAACTCATGAATAGTATTCCATCATGAAAAGATCAATAATTATCAAGAAAGCTCAAAATAATTTTTCCATGAAAAGATACTGGATGAAGCGTAAATATCAAGTATATTCTACTAATTTCATGGAGTATAGAAGCCAATACTTTAACCAAATGAGTATAGAATTTGAAATCTAAAACGAAATAATATTTCTTACATACTACAGAGTATGGAAGAAAATATTATTTCAAGAGAATATTGAACAAAATAACATCCTTTACAACTGTTGAACAAAAATAATATTCCAACGAATATTTAACGAAGATAATATTCCTACGAATATTGAATCGAAGATAATATTCTTTATGAATATTGAACGAAAATAATATTCATATGAATACAATAAATAATATCTCTTCAGAATAATAAATAATACCCCTTACCTCAGAAGAAGACTGGATACTAGAATAGTGAAGTAGCAAAATACTCTTCTTATTTCTCTCTATAGCATTTATCTCTATAGCTTCTCTCTCTCTCTATAATTACTCTTGTGAGTCTTAGTGAATTGGTGAGAATGAAGGAAGAATGAGCTTCTATTTATAGAAAATATAGTTTCAATAATTGCACGCTTGGGGCTCGAAATATTACAAAGATAATACCTTCATCTTTTCCATCATTTTTAACTTAGTCCTGCAAGTATTATCAAACTTGCACCACCTCCCCTAATAGTATATCATGGAATCAATAGTACAATCACGTTGACTCAATAGTTCTATACATGTGAAAAAATAATTACAAAGATATAGTACCTTTCATCTATACCTCTTTTAATTTAGTCAAGCAAGTATTATCAATCTTGCACCACCTCCCCTAATAGTACATACATATGAATCAATGGTACACGCATATGAACACATAGTTATAAGCATGTGAATTAATAGCAACTAATAGCTCATTTATCCAATTAATTACCTGATTGATTAATATAACCTCCAGACATCAATTATTATCGGAATAGATGTCGATTTCCACTAACATTAATAATCCCAACACAATGGAAATATCAATTTCATCTTTAATCAACACGAACTTATTCATCATTAATATTATAACTCATAATATTTAACAATCAGGTCGTTCCCAAGAAAGAGGGAGCTTTCCGATAAAGATTTCTCCCTATTGGCGCGCAATTAGATTACCTAACCTCTCCTTGACAGAACTTCTAGACATCGTCAATATTGCAAATAATAATATGAATAACTTTGTCGTCTCAATTATTGATTAATAATATAAAATATTATGCAAATGATACTGTGACAATAATTAAATCAATAATATGATAGATATGATGTAGCAATTCCTGTAGAAATAATTGAGTATAACCGAGGTGACTTCTCACGTAAGCATCAATAATCAATACCGTGTTACTATACAACCAATACCAGACATCGTATTTCTACTACCGATTATTTTATGAAAACTTTCTTACTTTGAAAAATTTTCAAATATCACCTTAACTTTAACCTTTTATCAATTTAACTATTTACTAAAATAGAAAATTGAATACTTTTATTTCATAAAATTCGGATCTCACAACTTACATACTACAGAGTATAGAAGAAAATATTATTTCTTACGAATATTGAACAAGAATAATATCCCTTACCTTAAAAAGGAGAGTATTTTAATTGGTATAGTGGGGATATTCTTGAAGAAAACTTGCACTATTTTCTACACTCAAAGCTTCCTAAAACTCAAAAGAAATATGCTCAATATTATAGAAGAATAATTCTCTAATTCTAGTGTGATTTTCATTTCTAAACTAAGCATCCTATTTATAGGAGAATGGAAGGATACTATTTAAATTTAGATAATCACGGGCGCAACAACGTTCAACTAAATTTTTTTTTGATTTACTATGTAGCATTATGCAAATACTATACAGGCACTATGCAAACACTGTGCATAATAAAATATAATATATTTTATTTTTCATAAAAAAAAACTTATTATAATATATTATATATAAAAAATCCACCACTTTCCAGCATCCACTTTCTCATGACCATCCCATTTCAATTTTGTGGGCCCCACCAATGATTGTGTCGTCGTACGAATATTTCCTATTAAAACGAATATTCCACAACCAATCGAATATTTTATAACAACTTGCATACTTTACAAAATTTATAAATATTACCCACAGCTATAATATTATATCAAATCCACACCATAATATTCAAAAATTATATTTCGAGAAAAGTTAATCTTTATTTATGAAAGTTGGGGTCTTACAGTGTGTGTGTGTGTGTGTGTGTTTATTGGGCCTAAGTGAAATTATCTGGAAGTAGTGTTATGCCTCGTTTACACCTATATACAAAGGGTTTGACTTGTATAAAAGTTTAATTTTAGGCAAGATATAGCAGTGATGTTTTGAAAAACTGGTTTTCAAACCCTTATGCTCAATAATAATAAAGGTCTGTGATACTTCCATTTTATTTTGTATTTAGTTTGATTCATTTTATTTTTGAGATGCGAAGCATCTTCAAGAAAATAAGTTACATAGCAGTGTCGGGCCCCTTATGGGCATGAAAGCCATCCAAGGATGTCCAGACACCGTAGATAATTTATAAGTTGGTTGCAGCTGGAAAGTGTCCATCGTGGGAACCAGATCTAGATTCACAGGTTGAATCTTTGATCTTATTGCTCCTAGACTCACATGATAGATTAATATGTACAAAAGCTAGAAAGAAAACTAGATTTAAATAAATCTAAGTCATTCTAGCTTCAACGGTTCTAGTTTAATCACTTTTGAACTGGTCAAAGTTAGAGATAGCCAGATTTAGATAAATCTAGTCCACAGGTTGGAATATTAACTATCTACATTACGAAAGAAGTTAAAATAGATATATGTATAAAAATTAGTATATATATATGTATATATATATATACAAAAGTGGTAAAAGTCACGGATAGGTAAAAGTCATGGATATTCGATTCGAGCTTAATTGTTTGAGTTTAAGTTTATATATATATATATATATATAAGAAGGAAAAAGCCATGGAACGACAATTCGAGAGTAACTACTCGATGACATTCTTGATGTATATGTATATATACTTATATATAAGCAGTAAAAAGCTTAAAAATCTAAAAAATCTTATAGTGGGCTACCAAGAAGACTTCAAATAGCTTTTAGGGCTTGAAAACTCGGTTTCCACCGGTTAAATTTTAGTATGTTGTTGAACACGAGCTTACAAGTGTTTAGAAAGAAGAATCACAAAGTTTGGAGCACTCTAGAAGAGGTTAAGGGCTGAAATGGACAGAGTTTTCTCTCTTTTCTTCTTTTTTTTCAAATGAGCTGATGGAGGCTCATATTTATAGACCAAATATGTAAGACCCCAACTTTTATGAATAAAGATTAATTTTTCTCGAAATATATTATTGAATATTATGGTGTGGATATAATATAATGTTATATTTGTGGGTAATATTTACAAATTTTGCAAAGTAAGCAAGTTGTTATAAAATATTCGATTGGTCTGGAATATTCATTTTAGCAGGGAATATTCGTACGAAGGCATAATTATTGGTGGACCCCACAACAGAAGTATTATCGTAGTTAGAAAACGACAAAAATATCTTTTTATAAAAATAATGGAAAAAGTTTTACTGTTAAACTGTTGAACAACCCGGTGGTAAAAGTACAGTAATACGCGTGGTTGCATAGTAGCACACGGTATAGATTATTGATGCTTACGTAAGAAGCCACTCAGTTTACTTAATTATTGCTAAAGTAATTGTTGCATAGTATCTCACGTTATTTGATTCAATTATTGTTACAGTATCATCTGCATAATATTTTATATTATTAAATCAATAATTGAGACAACAAAGTTATTCATATTATTATTTACAATATTGACGATGTCTAGAAAGTTTTGTCGAGGAGAGGTTTGGTCACCTAATTGCGCGCCAATAGGGAGAAATCCTTATCGGAAAGCCCCCTCTTTCCTGGGAATGACCTGGTTATTAAATATTGTGAGTTATAATATTAATGATGAATAATTGTTGAAGTATTAAGAATGTGTTTATTGAAGATAAGTGAATTACAAAAGTTAGAGGGGAATAATGCAAACTTGGAAAACTTTAGGGGTACTAAAGTGTAATAAGTTAAATCAATCTGGACCATTGGTGGTGGTTTTAATATTAAATCAATATGGACTGTCGATGGTGGTTTTAATAGTAAATCAATCTGGACAATCGATGGTGGTTTTAATAGTAAATCAATCTGGACCGTCGGTTGTAGTTTTAAAAGTAAATCAATCTGGACCGTCGGTGGTGGTTTTAAAAGTAAATCAATCTGGACTATCGGTTATGATTTTAATAGTAATCAATATGGACCGTCCGTTCTAATAATAAATTAATCTGGACCGTTCATGAATTAGTTACTATTTAGTCATTTCTCCTATAAATAGAAGCTTAATTCTTCTTTCATTCTCACCAATTCACTGAGATTCACAAGAGACACTATAAAGAGAGAAACTATAGAGCGTAAGAAGAAGAGTATTCTGCTACTTCACTATTGTAGTATCCAGCCTTCTACTAAGGTAAGGGGTATTATTTCTTTCGTATTCATAAGGAATACTATTTTTCGTATTCATCCTTTAATATATTAATAACTTTGCTCTACGCTGGATTACGTCTCGTATGATACAAGTGAAAAATCTATTTGCAGTCTCGTATGTTATTTCTTTTCATATTCTTAAATCTAAACTTACTATGGTAAGTATTGCTTCTATAATCCTTGAAATTATTAGAATATTCTTGAGTTTTGTGCTTCATCCAGTATCATTTTACTGGAATATTGATCTGAACTTTCTTATTAAATATCAATATTTTCAACCGGGGTACTATTCACGGGTTACTATTCAACTGGTTACTATTCACTATAATATTATTCACTCGGGTATTCGAGGCACTTTTCATGCCGGGGTACTATTCACGGGTTACTATTCACTCAATTACTATTCACTCAAATATTATTCACTCAGGTATTCGGGGCACTTTTCATGTCGGGGTACTATTCACGGGGTACTATTCTCGAAGTACTATTCACAAGGTACTATTCACGGGGTACTATTCACCAAAAAATTTATTTCTTTCTGTCCAAATTATTTTTGATACATGGATATTAGTCTTGAATTTTACTCTACAAAGCAGCATCATGTTGACAATTTGGACATTATTGAATCCTGGATAAATTAAATTATAAATCTTTAAAAATTTATCATTTGCTTTCTTTTAATTGAATTCTTATATCATTGTCATCATCCTCATACTTATATTGTGATGAAAGTCATCTTTGGCTTACGTACATAGATAGACTGTTGATTGGTATAATTATGACCAAGGATAATTCGGTATGATCATGACCATTGATGATTACACAAATATTCTTGGCCCGTAGTGCAGTAATAATTTGTGGACGTGATACTAATGAATATCCTTGGCCCATAGTGCAGGGATGATTCAAATATGTGATTTATTTATTAAGCTGGGTCCCAGCGATAAAGTTAATGATAAACTTTTTAAATCATAGAAGATAGTAGATATCATTCTCTACTTGACTCTTCTAATGGATTCCTTGTTCCGCTGCAGTTAAACTTGTTGTATATTATATTCTATCAGTTTAACATTGTTGAAGGCTAATGATAACTTATTTTGCATTATCTTAGTCATAATATTTCTTACTGGGCTAGTTAAGCTCACCCTTTTACTTCCATTTTTCTCTTCAGGAAATGAGAACGTAGCCGGAACTAGTCGGGGAATGGAGTGATGGTCTGAGATGGTGTTATAGTAGTCCTCACTATTCTATAAAATAGTGTGACAATAAATGTAATGAGGACTCCATTTGAATTTGGATATTGTCTAGAAGACAATATACGTGCAAAAACTCTCAGCTTGATGTTGTATGATTAAGTTTGTATTTGTATTCAGTACCATGTATTTGGCGACCCAAGATGGGTGATGTATACCTATTTTGGGGGCGTCACAGTTGGTATCAAATCTTAGGAATATGATCCCTGCCTGAGATGTGAGACAAGAACTAGGAGGGGAGAGACGGGGAATTCCTTCGCTAGTATGACCTACCTAAGTTTATTTGGCATTTAATTGGTCAGTCAGAGTATAGGGATAATATGTGACATGTTAATTAACCCTTGTTTTGAGGCAGTGTTTAAAAATGGCATCTGAAAATGTTGAGATCAATAATGAAGCACATGAGACTGTTGAGTCACCAACGATCAATACCCAGTGATAATGTGCAATAAGAAGACAATAATCCTCAGGTAAACAATAACACCGATAAAATGATGAATAATGGGATGTTCAAAGGCTTTATGCAATTCATGCAACATCAAGCGAGAGCGGCTCATATTCAAAATACAGGCGGAAACACTGGCAACTCACATATGGTCCCGCTAAACAATTCAAAGAGCTGGGACCATTAGAGTTTTGGGGAAAGCCAAAACCATTTAAGGCGGAGACGTGGATAAAGCAGATCACCGAGATATTTGATGTATTGGGATGCTCCGAGGAGCAAAAGGTTCCCTTTCCCACTTTCATGTTGAGAGGAGAAGCAGATTACTGGTGGGAATCAATAAAGCGTACTCAGCCGGTGCCGCACTCAAAATGTCTTGGGAGAAGTTCCAAGAGCTGTTCAACGACAAGTACTTTCCTGAAAGTATTCATCACGTGAAGGAGGTGGAGTTTATCAAGTTGGAACAAAACAATATGATTGTGTCGCAATATGAGGCTAAGTTTGCCGAGTTATCCCGTTTCGCATCCCATTTGGTTGATAATGAGGAGAGAATGACATGAATGTTTCTGCAAGGTTTGAGACCCGAAATACGTCAATACCTCATTTCTCACAAATTATGTTTGTATTTAAATGTTGTAAGTAGGGCTCAGTTATTAGAGCGCGATAATGAGTCAACCCAACCAATAGAGAGCTGCCGGTAAGTCGATAATACCAGTGGTAGTAGTCATCAAAGCGGTGAAAACCAACGTGGAGGGAATCAACATGCAAGAAATGGTAACCACTCCAGTAGTAATCATGGCCAAGATAATAGAAGTGGAAATTTCAAGAAGAGGAGATTCAATAATGATGGAAAGACGTCAGCACTAGCACCTGTTGTTAAGGAAGGAGAACGACCGTCGGTCGTATGTTACAAATGCAGAGGGGAGGGACACATCAGTCCAAACTTTACGCAACAGTCCAAAGCATATTATAATTGTGGAAGAGAAGGTCACCTAGCCTAATTTTGTTGTGCACCAAAGTCAAGTCTATCTGAGATGGAGGCATCAAAGGCCGTCCCAGACAAGACAAAACTGGTAGTTCAAGGGAGAGCATTTGTCGTAACCTCCCAAAAAAGCGAGGAATTCGAAAGAGGTGATCACGAGTAAGCTAATCATAAACTCTTGTGAAGCTTATACCTTATTTGATACCTATTCTACCCTTTCTTTTATTTCTCCTACTTGCGCTCAACGTTTAAATTTGACTCCAGAGAAATTACACCTTGACTTATCGGTTAAAACTCCGTTGGGGGAAACCTTTATTACATCCACTATTTATAAGTCTTGTTTGATTCATATCGGTAACCGTACGTTACCAGTCGATCTTATTTCCTTAAAAATACTTGCATTTGATGTGATTTTAGGGATTGATTGGTTAACTACTCATCATGCAAAAATTGATTATTTTCGTAAGGTTGTTAGCTTTCATATTCCTAACCAACCTATTATGCGAATTCAAGCGACCAAACCACTAAAGTCAATCACTGTCATATCAAGCCATAAAGCTATTCATTTATTGAAAAATGGATGTCAAGCTTTCTTAGCCCATGTCACAAATTTAAACAAAAATACTTCAGATTTGAATGATATTTCTATTGTTAATAAATTTCCTGACGTATTCCTTGAAGAACGTCCTGGCCTACCCCCAGAGCGTGAAATTGAATTTTGTATCGACCTTAAACCCGGTACAAAACCCATTTCTAAAGCCATATATCGAATGGCTCTGTTGAACTTAAGGAGTTAAAGACCCAACTGTAGGAATTGTTAGACATCAGTTTCATTCGTCTTAGTACATCTACTTGGGGTGCTCCTGTTCTCTTCGTAAAGAAGAAAGATGGAAGTATGCGAGTTTGTATTGATTATCGTGAGTTGAATCATGTCACCATCAAAAATAGGTACCCGTTGCCACGCATTGAAGACCTGTTTGACCAGTTTCAAGGCGCCAAATTCTATTCAAAGATCGATCTTCGTTCCGGATATCATCAGTTAAAGATTAAAATCGATGACATCCCAAAGACTTCTTTCAGAACTCGGTATGGGCATTATGAATTCCTAGTCATGTCCTTTGGATTGACTAATGCTCTTGCTACCTTCATGGATATGATGAACCGAGTATTTAAGGAATATTTGGATCATTTTGTAGTCATCTTTATTAATGACATCCTCATATATTCCAAAAGCCGTGACGATCATGAGCAACACTTGAGGCTGATACTCCAAAAGCTTCGTGAAAACAAGCTTTATGCCAAGTTGAAGAAGTGCGAGTTTTGGCTTGACGAAGTAGCATTCCTTGGGCACGTGATATCAAATCATGGAATATTTGTTGACCCAGCAAAGATTGAAGCAATTCAAAGCTGGGAGCAACCCAAGTCAGTGACCGAAGTACCTAGCTTTCTGGGCTTAGCTGGTTATTATCGTAGATCCGTGGAAGGATTTTCTCAAATCGCTACTCCATTAACTCATCCGACTCGAAAAGATACAAAATTCAATTGGAGCGAGGAATGTGAGATGAGTTTTCAAGAACTTAAGAGGAGACTCATTTCAGCACCTGTTCTAACAATACCATCTAGCTCGGAGGGATTTGTCATCTATAGTGATACTTCGGGCAAAGGGTAAGGATGTGTTCTCATACAACATAGGAAAGCCATAGCATATGCCTCTCGAGAACTCAAAGAATATGAGAGGAATTATCCTACTCGTG
This sequence comes from Panax quinquefolius, assembly GCA_020205615.1. Classification (NCBI taxonomy): domain Eukaryota; kingdom Viridiplantae; phylum Streptophyta; class Magnoliopsida; order Apiales; family Araliaceae; genus Panax; species Panax quinquefolius. Next base: position 114,479,145 of record CM035152.1, read on the forward strand.
ATCTAGAGTTGGCAGCTGTTGTCTTCGCACTTAAAATTTTGAGGCATTACCTGTATGGGGAGAAAGTGGAGATCTATACAGATCATAAAAGCCTCAAATATTTTCTCACTCAAAAGGAACTCAACATGAGGCAATGACGTTGGCTCGAGATATTGAAAGATTATGATCATACCATCCAATACCATCCTCGAAAAGCGAACGTGGTAGCTGACGCATTGAGTAGAAGATCATATGCGGGTACGAGTGCGATATTGTCAACGCAAAGACCCATTTTGTATGACTTGCAAAGGATGGAGATAGAGTTAAAGACTCCAGGGACCCATGTGATGATGGAAAATATACAAGTAGAACCGACTTTAATTGATAAAGTTAAAGCTGCTCAAGCTACGGACCTGGAGCTGATGCGTATGAAGAAGAAAGTACAAGAAGGTGTTGTTCCGGAAGCAAGAATCGATGAAGAAGGAATAATTTAAGTCAACTCCAGACTTTGTGTTCCAAATGACCCTGATTTAAAGTATAAGATCATGATAGAGGCGCACAACACACCGTTTGCAATCCATCCTGGGAGTACAAAAATGTATCGTGATCTTCAATATACATTTTGGTGGACCAATATGAAGAGAGAGATAGCGAGGTTTATCTCAAGGTGTCTAACTTGTCAACGAGTCAAGGTGGAGCATTAAATGCCAAAAGGTCCATTGCAACCACTTGAAATTCCAGAATGGAAGTGGGAGCACATTACCATGGATTTCGTTACTGGTCTTCCCAAGGTTTCTCAAGGCATAGATGCGATTTGGGTCATTATTGATAGATTGACCAAGTCTGCTCATTTCTTACCTATAAGAGAAACTTATACACTTGAACGTCTTGCTCGTATGTATATAAATGAGATTGTAAGACTGCATGGCATGCCAGTATCCATAGTTTCTGATCAAGTCCCAAGATTCACTTCACAATTTTGGGTTAGTTTGCAAATAGCTATGGGCACGGATTTACGATTTAGTTTGGCATATCATCCTCAAACGGACGGGAAGTCGGAGAGGACTATTCAAACTCTTGAGGATATATTAAGACTCCGTGTCCATGACTTCAAAGGAAGTTGGGACAAGTTCTTGCCATTAGTGGAATTCTCTAATAAAAATAGTTATCAAGAAAGTATTGGCATGGCTCCATTTGAGGCGTTGTATGGACGTAAGTGTCGTTCTCCAGTATGATGGGACGAGGTGGGTGAAGCAACGTTTTTGGGACCAGAGTTGGTACGTATGACTATGAAAAAGATTCAAATGACCCGACAACGTATAAAAACCTCACAAGATCGACAAAAGAGTTATGCTGATCTTTATCGAAAGGACGTGGAATTCAATATCAGAGATCATGTGTTGTTACGTGTTGCTCCATGGAAAGGAGTTACGAGATTTGGAAAGAGAGGAAATCTTAATCCTCGATTCATTGGCCCATTTGTAATCCTCGATCGAGTAGGAATTGTGGCCTATAGCCTCGCCTTACTGCCAAGTACGTCTCGTGTTCATAATGTTTTTCACATATATATGTTACATAAATATGTGAAAGACCGGAACCACATTATTGAATTTAAAACGGACGAGATAGTAGAAGATTTAACGTATGAAGAGGTACCTGTTAAAATCTTGGATAAGAAGGATCATACTCTACGCTCCAAGGTTATACCTCAAGTCAAGGTTTTGTGGAGAAACCACGATGTTGAGGAAATGACCTGGGAATTAGAATTCGAAATAAATACAAGGTATCCTCACCTCTTCGACATATCAAGTATGTGCCCTAATTTCGAGGACAAAATTTCATAAGAAGGGGAGGTTGTAAGACCCCAACTTTTATGAATAAAGATTAATTTTTCACGAAATATATTATTGAATATTATGGTGTGGATATAATATAATGTTATATTTGTGGGTAATATTTACAAATTTTTCAAAGTAAGCAAGTTGTTATAAAATATTTGATTGGTCGGGGAATATTCGTACGACGACACAATCATTGGTGGACCGCACAACAGAAGTATTGTCGTAGTTAAAAAAATGACAGAAATATCATTTTATAAAAATAACGGGAAAAGTTTTACTGTTAAATTGTTGAACTACCCGTTGGTAAAAGTACAGTAATACACGTGGCTGCATAGTAGCACACGGTATTGATTATTGATGCTACAATAAGAAGCCACTCAGTTTACCCAATTATTGCTACAGTAATTGTTACATAGTATCTCACGCTATTTGATTTAATTATTGTCACAGTATCATCTGCATAATATTTTATATTATTACATCAATAATTGAGATAACAAAGTTATTCATATTATTATTTTCAATATTGACGATGTCTAGAAAGTTCTGTCGAGGAGAGGTTTGGTCACCTAATTGCGCGTCAATAGAGAGAAATCCTTATCGGAAAGCCCCCTCTTTCCTGCGAATGATCTGGTTGTTAAATATTGTGAGTTATAATATTACTGATGAATAATTGTTGAAGTATTTAGAATGTGTTTATTGAAGATAAGTGGATTACAAAAGTTAGAGGGGAATAATGCAAACTTGGAAAACTTTAGGGGTACTAAAGTGTAATAAGTTAAATAAATATGGATCATTGGTGGTGGTTTTAATAGTAAATCAATATGGACCGTTGATGGTGGTTTTAATAGTAAATTAATCTAGACCGTCAATGGTGGTTTTAAAAGTAATCAATCTGGACCGTCGGTTGTGGTTTTAAAAGTAAATCAATCTGGACCGTTGGTGATGTTTTTAAAAGTAAAGCAATCTGGACCATCGGTGGTGGTTTTAAAAGTAAATCAATCTGGACCGTCGGTTGTGGTTTTAATAGTAATCAATATGGACCGTCCGTTCTAATAGTTAAACAATCTGGACCGTTCATGAATTAGTTACTATTTAGTCATTTCTCCTATAAATAAAAGCTTAATTCTTCTTTCATTCTCACCAATTCACTGAGATTCACAAGAGACACTATAGACAGAGAAACCATATAGCGTAAAAAGAAGAGTATTTTGCTACATTACTATTGTAGTATCCAGCCTTCTACTAAGGTAAGGGGTATTATTTCTTTTGTATTCATAAGAAATACTATTTTTCGTATTCATCCTTTAATATATCAGAATAACCTGTCTACGCGGATTACGTACCATATGACAGGTGAAAATCCATTTGCAGTCTCGAATGTTATTTCTTTTCATATTCTTAAATCTAAACTTACTATGGTAAGTATTACTTCTATAATCCTTGAAATTAGTGGAATATTCTTGAGTTTTGCGCTTCATCCAGTATCGTTTTATTGGAATATTGATCTGAAAATTCTTATTAAATATCAATATTTTCACCCGGGGTACTATTCACGGGTTACTATTAACCTAGTTACTATTCACTGTAATATTATTTACTCGGGTATTCGGGGCACTTTTTATGTCGGGGTACTATTCACGAGTTACTATTCACCTGATTACTATTCACTCAAATATTATTCACTCGTATTCGGGGCACTTTTCATGTCGGGGTACTATTCACAGGGTACTATTCCCGAAATACTATTCATAGGTAATTCACGGGGTACTATTCATCAAAAATTTATTTCTTTTCAGTCCAAATTATTTTTGATACATGGATTTTATTCTTAATTTTACTCCACAAAGTAGTATCATGTTGACAATTTGGACATTATTGAATCCTGAATAAATTAAATTATAAATCTTTAAAAATTTATCCTTTGCTTTCTTTTAATTGAATTCTTATATCATCGTCATCATCCTCATGCTTATATTGTGATGAAAGTCATCTTTGGCTTACATGCACAGATAAACTATTGATTGGTATGATTATGACCAGAGATAATTCGGTATGATCATGACCATTGATGATTACACGAATATTCTTGGCCCGTAATGCAGGAGTAATTTGTGAAGGTGATACTAATGAATATCTTTGGCCCGTAGTGCAGGGATGATTCGATGAAGTGATTTATTTATTAAGTTGAGTCTCAGCGATAAAGTTAATGATAAACTTTTTAAATCATAGAAGATAGTTGATATCATGCTCTTCTTGACTCTTCTAATGGATTTCTTGTTTCGCTGTAGTTAAACTTGTTGTCTATTATATTCTATCAGTTTAACATTATTGAAGGCTAATGATAACTTCTTCTGCATTATCTTAGTCATAATATTTCTTACTGGGCTAGTTAAGCTCAACATTTTACTTCCATTGTTCTCTTCAGGAAATGAGAACGTAGCCAAACTAGTCGGGGAATGGATTGATGGTCCGAGATGGTGTTATAGTAGTCCTCACTATTCTATAAAATAGTGTGACAATAAATATAATGAGGACTCCATTTGAGTTTGGATATTGTCTAGAAGACAATATTCTTGTAAAAACTCTCAGCTCATGTTGTATAATTAAGTTTGTATTTGTATTCAGTACCATGTATTTGGTGACCCAATATGGGGGATGTATACCTATTTTTGGGGCACCACAAAATGTGTCGCGGGTCAACCCGCAGTAGCCGCGGGTCTACCTATGGCTGTTTGGGCTACCCTGGGCTTTGTGGGTCCTGTCATCACAAAGTATGTGCACTTGGGCTACACGTTATCCAGTCAAACCATTATAACTTTCAATTTGGGCATCCGATGGAGGCGTGTTGTACCTTTTTAGAAATTCATTGATAAGAGTTACACAATGACATGAGATTAGACATTGTCTAAAGTCGGGAAGATGGGTCCATGACCAGATCTCAAAGTCTTGGCAGTCTATCTGTTGAGTTGTCTAGCGCAGTTGTCACTCGGGATTTAAGCTATAGTTCTTGTGGGACATCTTTGGACGTTGTTTGAGTTGAACTTTGTTGAGATGATGTTGAGGTGGAAAATGACCATTTTGCTCCTCCCGGGGTTGTCTTCGGCTTTGGGTGCAGTTGTAGCAGTCTTTTCTAAGGGTTATCTCTGAGATTAGCCTGATGTTAACTATGACAGTCCTCAGGGTTGTCTCTAAGGTTGGTTTGACCTCTCAAGGTGGCTTTGAACTTGATCCCCTAGGGTTATCTCTGGGGTTGGACACTGACTCTCCATAAGTTATCTCCTGATTTGAAACTGGATCTCCCGAGGTTATCTCTGGGCTTGGAACTGGATCTCCCGGGGTTATCTTTGGGGTTTGGACTGAATTTCTCGGGATTATCTCCGGGACTGGAACTTGGATCTCCGGGGGTTATCTTTGGGGTTGGATCTGGATCTCCCGGGGTTATCTCTGGGGCTAGAAATAGATGTGATTTCCAAAGTTGTCTCTGGAAGACGATTATGCCCTCTTGCATGGTTAGTAACAGGAATGCAAAAATTTGAGTGTCTATAGATGCCCCTATTTATTATGTACATGCAATGTAATGGCATGGATAGGATAAAGACTACTAGACACTTGAAATATGATAAGATTAAGACGATGCAATGCAATGCAGCATGATGCGATGTTCTGCTGAATGTTGTTGTTATTGGAATGATTTCCAATGGGATGTGATAACTGTGTGCTCCCACCACTTCTGTTGTTGGATGGAGTTGTCAATGATGGTTTCTCTTGCACCGCTTTGATGTCTACTCAAATGGTAATTTACATAGCTTTGATCACTGGATCTCCCGATGCAACGCTGGGGTTGTCGCCAATGGTTTGAAATGTCCATCTGTGCTATCTGAGCCTGATTTAACGACAAGTTGCAACGATGTTTTCAATATTCCTGTAGTGGAGGTTTCCAACGGTTGAGATCATCGAATTTTGACATTGTGGTTGTCACAAATGTCCTTTATCTTTTGGATGTGCTTTTGAAGATGTTCTTTTCTTTTGCGAGTGACTCTCGGGGATTGTTGATGTTTTATCCGGATGATGGCTTGGCTTGGTTTCCACCATTAGATGCTTCTTGCTAATACGCTGACATTATCTCCATCATTCTGACTTTCTACCAGGTCAATGCATATAGTTCCTCTAGTGATAAAATCTTGACTGTTAGCTTCCACATCATCTTCACAATACTTATTTGCATGGTAGTGTTGTGAAGCTTGACAATCACCGACTTTCCTCGGTGCCTACTTGCATAGTAGTTTACAATAGTCTGGAAATCACTGAGCCTTCACAGTGTCTCGGCTGAGGATCTATAAAATAGATTCCATCATAGGTCCTCCCCAATGGATATAGTTTTCCATGGTTTGCATCATGAGACTCCTCTAACGCTTCGTTGGAGTTGTCGCCAACGGGTTGCCATATCAGATACTCTGATCTTCGTTGAAGTAGCTTTCAATGGCTTACATCACCGGACCATTTCTGATGCTTCGCTGGAATTATTGCCAATGGCTTGCAGTGTTAGGGATGTATGATATCTCCGTTGGGGATGTCTTTCTAACGAGTTACACCCTTGATGAGCTTGGATGCTTGTCATTGCAATTACAACCCCCGATTCATGGCATCGAACCTTCGTGATGTGTTGATAAGGGCCACTTTCAATAGCTTCTATCATCGGCTTTATGAACCCTGTATCTGGGCGAATACCAATGACTTACATGTAGACCCGTAGTAAATGTTAGTCTTTTACCATGTTGAACATATTGATGTGAAACAAAATAAACTTTTGAAACAGTCAATTGGTACCCTTTTCTGCTATTTTTTCATCTTATTTAAGGACAAATAAGCAAAGGTTTTGAAGCAAAGAACAAATGCTAATTAAGCTACCATGATGGATTTATTTTTAATGTTTTTTCATCCATATAAGATGTTCATGACTTTGAGTTGGTGTGCTACTTAATGGCCACTTAGTCATGCATACGTGCATGGGGACAGTCCATTTTACAAAGGAGACTCTGGTAAAAAAAATTCATGAGTATGGGCATTTAATGAACATGTAATTTTAACTCAACTGTAGATGTGTGTTAAAGCAATGTATACATGCATGAAGCTATGAATAGAAATTAATAAGCTTCTGGTTTAGAATTTACCACACCCTTTTGAGGTGATTTGGAGACTTTTTTCCATATATATGGATCTAGACTAGCCGAGTAACTCCCGTAGGGCCTCTTCAGATGTGAGGAGGAGAGCTTTATATGTTCTTCGGCCTCGCCCAGCCCGACAGCCTCGTCGGTTAACTGAGTCGATAATTCGCCATATCTTGGTTGAGAGACCAGATGTTGTGGACGAGGAGGAAGACGTACCCATTGCAGATCCTGCCCTTCTTCTTCCATTCCCCGCAGGGAGCTTCCAGTTATAAATCTGATGATTTCAGATTTCCAGGATGATTTGAGTCGTCACAACTCGATTTATCTTCATGCGAACGAGGTAATAGCCGTTTTCTTCTTCATTTTCCCATTTATGGGGCAAGGGTTTTGATCTTGATTTGCCATTTGATGCAGGTTCCAGGCTTTATTCAACCTAGAAGGAACTGGTTTAACATACATTCTTTGTACCCGACTCTCCATCAAGAGTATAGGGAGATTAGTCATGCGTGGGGCTTTGAGGCTTTCTATTCTATCCCCCCCGGTCGTTATCTTTTGGGTTATCTCAGGGCTTTGTCTGAGTGCTGGTTTCACCAGACCTAGTCTCTTCACTTATTATATTGTAAGGTTATGATGACACCGATGGATTGGCAATTCATCACAGGATTTGGACTGCTGTCAGATCCCTTTTGGGAGTCTCGGCCATGGCGCTCAAGGGTCGGACTATCCGTTCTGGTCCCTTGAGTGTAGACACCATGAGTAGGGCTTTGACTGAGCCTTTGCCCGATGATACGAGGGTTAGAGATTGCATCCTTTGGCGATTGTTCCTGATCATCATCAGGGGTTATTTCCTAGTGGATAAATCCTCGATGGTATCATTTGCTTTAGTTAGTGCCACTCGAAAGGTGGATCGTATCAGAGATTTTAATTAGGGCTCTTAAACCTTTGTCTACTTCCTCAGAGGGATGCGCCTACGCTCAGAGGGCATGACAGAGGCTTGGTTAGGGTTTTACCCATTTTTGTTGGTGAGTATTTTCTCTGGATTTTTATTTGCCTCGTTCGGGTTGCCAGTTTGCTTGACCGCATATATTTGATCTTTGTATTTACAGTTTTTGGCCTATGAGAGGCTCCCATGTCTTCATCTCGTTAGCGCGTTAGGTTTGGACACCTATCCATGGGAACAACGACGACATTACTCCACTTTAGTGGAGGTTCCTGTAGCTGAGGGTTTTACCCATTCTCACTTACAGTTGGAGTTGTTGACAATAGATGTCATTACATGGGTTCGTTACTCCGAGTACCACTTTACAATTGGCTTTGAGGGTGGTTTCCCGAATGGTGTCGAATATGTATTGTTCACCCGTCGGATTCCACTCCTTACTGACAGAGGTTGGGAGCTCTATTTGGGAGAGCGTGCTATCAGGAGCACCATAAGAAAGATACGCATTCCATTCTTTCCTCTTGTCAGACGTCATTGGCCTTTATCTTAGCAGATCATCGAGATCTTCTTGATAGGCGTAGGCGGTTTTGCTTTGTCAGAGGGTCCCTTCACTTAGGAGGCTTTTCATCGCTGGTGGTTCCCTCACACCATTGGAGCTTAGACCCGCGCCACACAGTTTATGAGGGATATGGTTACTGGCTCCGTCATGATGATAGATTGGATTGCTTGCGTCCGAGAGCCTACTCATTTGACGCAGATTGAGAGTTTGACCCAGTAGTTGGACCGGGCATATTTTTTCATCCCGCATTTGAGCAGAGATCCATCAGAGGCAGATACTTTTAATTATTCCAGCTCTGGCGCTGGCCCTTCAGGTGGCCCATATTCTGATGGTTTTACCGGCGCAGATCCTCCATTGTATCTGCTTGATATCCCTTCTGGCAGAGACTCGGTGACTCAGGAGGAGTTACATCAGATAGATTTATTAGATGATGTGGACATCATTGATTTCTTCTGATGTATTTCTCGTTATATCTTTTGATAGGCCTCTGTTAGATATTGGGTGGTTGTGCCCCATTTCTCATTATATCTTTTGATAGGAATCTTGTTAGATGTTGGGCGGGTTGTGCCCCATTCCCCTGTACTTTTTATTTTCCAGTTGTATATAGAGATGATGTATTAGATGATGTTGTATTTGGGAATGTATGTATAATTCTTTCTATTCCCTACATCATATTGTCTTCTATCATTTATCATTTATCATTTATCATGATGCATGCATTATATTATGGATATTCATTCCAAGTGGTAAGTTTAGCATTGACCCCTGGATGGTCTTATGATACGACTCTACAGATGTCTTCATCCACTATTAGCACCAATGTTGGTGGCCTCTTCTCTGAGATCTTGGTATGCCAGTTTGTCTTCCCTAGATCGGGTGAAAGTTGATCAGTTGTTGAGGCACTCCATGACCATCTTGACATTTTAGATTCCGTCAGGCTTTGTATTGGGCATGCTTGATCATTGGATACCATAGAGACGGATGTTTAGATTTGATACCCATGAGTTGACTCCCACATTGGAGGAGTATAAGTGTCTTATAGATTTGTCATTGGATCAGCCTTGCGCTCGGATGGCTGTCGGTGACATGAGCCAGCAGTTTATAAGCTTGAAAGGATTAAGGCGCGGAGTTGCCCTAGACGAGATTACCTCGCGGCATATGGTGTACATCGATTACTTGATTTACAAATATGGGTCATTGGACAGTTATCTACGATATTTCGGGGATTTCACCATTTCTAAGGGTGAGTGGCATACTACCCACATAGATATTTTATTAATGTGCGTTATGGCCTATCTGTACATGCCGTGTACATGGACCATTTGGATATCGACGTGGTTACGCTAGTCCGTGCTCTCAGGTAGGGTTATACCATATTACCGATGATCTTGGAAGAGACCTTGAGGTCGGCTGCATTTTTCCATACACATTCTGTGGGGTTTTTCAGAGGCAGTGTCGTATTGTTGTACGTGTAGTTTATGACAAACTTGAGACCGATTGGAACCTTCAGACGTCATGGATATTTCTTTTCCCATGAGATAGCCATGTCTTATTCCTTTCAGTCGACCGAGTGTACAGACGTAACATCTTGGTTGGCTTTCTTGTCAAGGATCGAGGATCCATTTGCTATTTTGCCATGTTCAGGGCTCAGCTCTTCTTACAGTTTTATTACTCATGCAGTCGGCATAGACTATCTACCCCTGGTTAGTTTGAAGGGGGTGACCACATATCATCCACTAGTTGTCATGGGACAGTTTGACCAGTTTTAGGATATTAATCCCTTTGACGGGGCAGTGGATCAGCGATTGTCATCTCGGCTTTTGTCAGAAGAGGGCTTGACCAAGATTTATGTAACGACCGAGAATTTTAATGTAATTTAAAAATATTTATTGAATTAAATAAATATTTAATTTAATTTATTTATTGAGATAAATACATAACTGATGAAATTATGGTGTAATAATTTAGTTAAGTGTATATGTTAACTAAATTAATTAATGGTAATTTTATTATTTGAAGATTTAATTTAATGAAATAATTAAATTAAATGAATTTTTTAATATCTAAGAAAATAATTAAATTAAATTAAATAATGTTCTAGTTTAATTTAATAATTAAATTAGAAATATAATAATTTGTTAAGCATAACTATAATTATAATGAAAATTATAATTTTTATAATTTTCATTGTAAGTTATTAAAATTAGTTAAATAAAAATGTGTGACAAATGGAAATATATAATATAAGTTATATATAAATAAATTAGAAGGGGGGAGTTTTGTGCAAACCAAACAAAGCCTTGTGGCTTTTGGTTAATATAACAGCTGAGTCTTTTGGCTTGAATAAACTGATAAACCACGTTTATTAGTTTATTAAGCGCTCAGTTGGGTTATATTATATATCTTACTAAAAATCTAAGAATAGAGACTAGAGAATAGGAGCTAGAGAGAATTACAGAGAATTGAGAGTTGGAAAAGAGGAGTTTTTGGAAAGGATTGTTGTTATCTTTGCTTATATAAAATAAGGATTAAACGTATAATCTACTCCTAATTATATATATATATATATATATATATATATATATATGAAATAGCTTAATTGAGTCCAAAATTTTATGTTTTATCCTTTTTATAATCTGTAAATTGATTGTGAATTGTGTTAGTATATCCAAAAATGAAAACAACGCAATTGAAATGGTGTAATTTGGTTAAGCAACAAAGTTTTGGTGGTTGAATTCACTAAAAGTATTGAAAAAGGAAGAAATTTGTAAAAAACATGATTTTTGATCCTTAAAAGTTGATTTTATGTAATGTTTATTTTGGTAGAATCATGAAATGTATGCTTGGTGTTGTTGTTAACAAAATTCTAGTTTTTGGGAATGTGAATTTCAGTAGAAATTGGGAAATTGGAGTGTTGGTGTGTAATAGAAATTTGGTATTGTAGGTTTTACATTTTAGCGTCTTTGTCAAGCCGCTGTAGGCATTACCAAAAAGCGTAAATGGCACAAATTGTGCTCGTTAGCTTTCTGAGGTTGTGCACCAAACATCTGCTGCAGATGCCAAAGGCTTGGGGCGGCAAGTAATGCAAATATCCTAAGCAGAGACAGTGTGTTTTTTTTAAGTTGCAATCTATGATATGATGACCTAACCTAGTTTAGTATGCATGATAAGATGTTAAATCATATCATACGATATAATAATAGATTGTAAGGTGTTGTAATACCTAAAATGAAGATTTGTACGTAATCACTTCACAAGTTATATAATGATTGAAATTTGATATTTATAAGAGTTAGAGGTGAGAATAGAATTCTAAAGCTTTACATTATGTGATAGTGAGTTCTCATATTCATGTTGTGTGATTAACCAATATGGTTAGACCTTAAGTTAAGGGTTATGACTTAAATAAAATGGTGTATTGAACTTATAAAGCTAATGATTGTGTAACAAATCGATATTGCGATCCTAATGGTATATGTAGGGTAATTGGTGAACGTTTAATAAACTTGTGTAGCTTACGCACGAGGAAAGTTTCTTAACTTCATTCTCTTTATAATGAATGCAAGTTTCATAATTATATTTACCTTTTGTTGTCAAACAAGTTCTCTAACCCTCATTTTTCATTATTGCAAGTTACTAAATCGTATATTTAAGTTGAGCAAGTTATTGGTTCCATCTTGTTTATAATTATGCAAGCTCTTGTATTCTAATTCTTAACATTGAGCGAGTTTCTCATTCCTAACTTTAGTTCTTTGCTATTCAAAGCATAGACTATTTAAATTCATTGTTCCAAATCAGATTTCCTAACTCTTTTGGATGTAGTACTTTGTATATACCATGTCTATTCAATTGTGTATTATAATATTCAATCTTTGACTTAAGTATCATTGTTCAATCTTATATTATTATGTTGAACCTTCGAATAGCAAACAAACTTTTATTGATTGGACTAATCTATAATTGATGAGTGTTCTAAAAATTCTAGAACCATTGATAAGCTAGTTCCAAACTAAACTCTCTTTAGTGCGGAAATCCTAAAGTCAAACTGAGATGAACAACCCTAATATAGGGGATTATGTGCGCGTTAGCGTTAAGATGTTTGTGAACAATACATGGTACAAAGGGTTGATCCCCTTAAGTACGTAAGGAAGGGTCTGTATAGTCTAAGTGACTTTTAAGGTTGAGGTAAAAATACCTAAGTATCGGGGACATAGTTCATGGTCTTAAGACCCTCAGATATAAATCTTGAACTTTTTTTCTATTCTTGATTCGTAGAACGAGTTCTCTATTGTTCAATATTCATTGTTTAATCTCATGATGTTGCTATTATTATTCTTTATATTAGTGAGCAATTGTTTGCTCACTCTTGCAATTAACACTGCAGCTAAAGTTGAAAAAGTCAATGAGTCGTCTTCTAGCAAAGGAAAGGGAAAGATGTGCAAGTGATGAAGACTTATTTGAATTTACTTAAATGAATTTATGTTATAAGACTTATGTTATTTTATGATGTATTCCGCAGACTTATGTAATAGTTTAAGGTTAGATTACCTGGGATTGTTTTAAGTTGATGTAACCCTTTAACAGGGAAGACTATTGTTTAAGTTATTTAAGTTATGTCTTTATCCTTTATTATGGGTAATTAAATGTGATTGTTTTGGATAGTGAGCACCAAATCCTGTGGGAATGGAGTACCCAAATTTGGGGGTGTCACAGGTTGATATCAAAGCTTTAGGTTATGAACCTTAGGTGGGGGAAAACCTTATGAAGTAACCTTTAAGGAGACAGAAAACATAGTGGTGATAAACTCTTATCGAGTTTTAAGGAATGGATTAAGGCATCCATTAAAGATAAACAAATAAAAGACTTTATGTGCTATGTGTTAATAACTTATGTGCTCGCGAGTATCGAAGAGTGTCACATTATAAATAAAACTTAAAAGTATTTTGTTGTCAGGATGTCTAACGTTGAAGGATTCGGTCAAGCTAGGGAAGAGATACCTCAGGTACCTATAGATGAGGAACCCCGAGATGTTCATGTGGTTCGGGAGCAGTTAATTCAGGAGAGAGTCTTCTCTGTTGGTCGCTAAGGAAGAACATGAGGATCTTGTGTCTGATCCTAAGGAAGAGAACTCTGAGGAGATAGAGGTGGAGGATGAGGAAGAGGATCCTGTGTAGTTTCCACCAAACTCCATATTAGCTGAGATGTATGATGAGTTGTATGATCAAAACATAGAATTACAAGATAAAATTGAGTAGTTGAAGGAGTTAGCTAAGATGCGTCAGGCCACTATAGAACAGAAAGATGCGAAGATTCAGGAACTTGACTCACGACTTGGAAACACAGAGTGGAATCTAGTTCACACAGAGGGACATCAGGAGGAGCTATTGGCTAAGAATTAGAAGATGAAGACTGAAGTGGAAAAGCTGAAAGATGACTTGAAGGAGGAGTCAGCTAAGCGTGCGAGAGCAGAAGACGCCTGGATAAAGGCTACTCAGCGTGCCGATCATGCTGAAGCCAAGGTTCAAACAAAGAAGACCCATGATCGAGTCTTTTATTACCCACCTCAATTTGAAGACTTGTCGTGGTACATGAAGGATCGTAGGACGGCGTATCGTATTATGGAGGAAGAGCATAGAGAAACCTCTCGACGTCTTAATATGCCAAGATAGGAAATAATAATAATAATAATAATAATATGTGATTAAGTATGTGATTAAATAAATTATAAGGTCATGATCGAGTCTTTTATTACCCACCTCAATGAAAATAAGGTTGGTGGAAGCAATGGTGGAAGTAACAACCAGAAGAGAAAGTGGAATGAAAATTCAAATGTGGGAGGACAGCAAGGAAGTCAACAAAAGAAGAAGTTTGAAGCTTGTGCTACTTGCGGGAAGAACCACACTAGTGTGTGTGTTTGAAAGGAAAACGAGGGTATTTTAACTATGGCCAGGAGGGTCACATTGCACCAAACTATTTTAGTCCAAAAACGGAGCTTGTTTCATCTGCGGGTCGATGGATCACATGGCTCGTGATTGCCCTAAAAAGACAGCGAGAAGCGCAAGTGGAGGAAAAGGAAACAACAGTGGTGGTACTTTAACTATCACTGGACTAGTGAAATCAAGTCAACCTACTGCCAGAACATTCAATATGACTGTGTAAGATGTTGTGCAGTCAAAGGATGTGGTGTCAAGTATCATTCTGATTAATGGTATTAATGCTTATGTGTTATTTGACTCGGGTGCTACTTGTTCATTTATATCCAATGAATTTGCTCAGAACATAGATTTGCCTCAAGAAGAATTAGATTTCCCTTTATGCATAGAGATTACAAATAGAGAAGTGATTCTTGTTAGGCTTATATACAAGAATTGTAGAGTGGTTATAAAGGGTCACGAGATGATGGTAGATTTGATACCAAATAAACTTGGGGAATTCGATGTTATACTGGGAATGGATTGGTTATTCAATTACGAGGCAGTAATTGATTGCCAAAAGAAATTTGTTAACCTTATGACTCCGTCAAAGATGGTGTTTCATGGCAGCAAGTCACCTCGACAAGAAAGTCGTCTGATGGTGATGCAAGCCAAGAAGTTACTGAGACAAGGATGTGTAGGATACTTAGCCTACATAGTCAATACATAGAAAAAGAGTGCAAAGTTAGAAGAGATATCAGTCATTAGAGATTTTGCAGACGTATTTTCAGACAATTTGCCTAGACTACCGCCGGATAAAGAGTTTGAGTTTGTGATTGATTTAGTGCCAAGAACGGCCCCGAATATCTAAAGCCCTATACATAATGGCCCCAGTAGAGATGAAAGAGTTGATGGTACAGTGGGAAGAATTACTGGACAAGAAGTATATCTAGCCGAGCGTATCGCCATGGGGAGCGTCGGTGTTGTTTGTTAAGAAGAAAGATGGATCAATGCGGCTCTGTATTGATTACAGGGAATTGAATAAGGTCACGATTAAAAATAGGTATCCATTATCGAGAATCGATGACTTGTTCGATCAACTGAAGGGAGCGAGATATTTCTCAAAGATAGATTTGAGGAGTGGTTATCATCAGTTGAAAGTGAGGCCAGAGGATGTACTAAAAATAGCGTTCAGAACTTGGCATGGTCATTACAAGTTTCTAGTTATGTCATTTGGTTTAACCAATACATCTACAATGTTCATGGATTTGATGAACAGGGTGTTTAAACCATTCTTAGATAGATTTGTAGTGGTATTTATTGATGATATATTGGTGTATTCCAAAATCGAGGAACATGTTGAACACTTAAGGATGACGTTAGAGACATTGAGGAAAGAAAAGTTATATGCTAAATTCTTGAAATGTGAGTTTTGGTTAGAACGTGTACAGTTTCTTGGGCACGTCATTGTTAAGGACAAAATCTCGGTAGACCCATCAAAAGTTGTAGCTATAATAAACTGGGATCAACCGAAGACACCGTCAGAAGTAAGAAGTTTCTTGGGATTGGCAAGTTACTATAGGCATTTTATTCAAGACTTTTCTAAGATCGCCACTCCGTTGATGAATTTAACTAGGAAGGTAGTTAAGTTTGTTTGGACGGAGAAGTGTGAGGAGAGTTTTCAAGAATTAAAGAAGAGTTTGAGTTCAGCACCTGTGTTATCATTGACTGATGATACAGGGAACTTTGTGGTATATAGTGACGCATCGCATAAAGGACTAGGTTGTGTGCTTATGCAGAATGATAGAGTTATTGCATATGCATCATGTCAATTGAAAGATTACGAGAAAGGGTATCAGACTCATGACTTAGAGTTGGCTGCGGTGGTGTTTGCCTTGAAGATTTGGAGACATTATCTTTATGGAGAAAGATGTGAGATATATACAGACCATAAAAGTCTGAAGTTTATCATTACATAGAAATATTTTCATATGCAATAGAGAAGATGGTTAGAGTTGATTAAAGACTATGACTGTGAGATTTTCTATCATCCCGGAAAGGCGAATGTTGTTGCTGATGCTTTAAGTAGAAAGGGATGGGATAAATTAATGGTGATGACTGCTTAGGAAAAACTTGTAGAAGAAATGGCAAAGTTGGAGTTGGAAATTAAATAACCGACAGATATAGATGAAAAATTATTTTAGGTGGAGAGCAGTTCAATGTTGGTGGATAAAGTAAAGAACACACAACTTCAGGATGAAAACTATGAAAAGATAAGGAGAAAGGTGTCTAAAGGTGAGGAAGACATATTTAAAGATGATTCGGAAGGGTTACTTTGATTCGAAGGGAGAATTTGGGTTCCGCCAGTACCGAAAATTAAAGAACAAATTTTAAGCGAGGCTCATAACTCACGATATTCGATTCACCCTGGAAGTACGAAAATGTAACAGGATCTCATACATCATTTTTGGTGGTCGAATATGAAAAAGGGTGTTGATGAATGTGTGGCAAAATGCTTAATGTGTTAGAAAGTAAAAGCTGAACATCAAAGGATAAGCGGATTGTTGCAACCGTTAGAAATACCAGAATGGAAATGGGAGCATATCACAATGGATTTTGTGGTAGGTCTTCCAACGACTCGGCAAGGTTACGATGCAATCTGGGTGATTGTCGATCGATTGACGAAGTCAGCACACTTTTTGCCAATCAAGATTAGATTTAACCTAGATCGGTTGGCAAAACTGTACGTGAAGGAAATTGTTTCAAGATACGGTGTCCCGGTGTCCATTATATCAGATAGAGATCCACGTTTCACATCAAATTTCTGGAAACGACTACAGGAATGCTTAGGAACGCAGTTAAGAATGAGCACAACATATCATTCTCAAACCGACGTTCAAAGTGAGAGGACCATCCAGACACTGGAAGATATGCTCCGAGCATGTATTATGGATTTTAAAGGGAATTGGGATGGCCATCTACCATTGGTTGAATTTGGCTATAATTGTGACAACCCGAATTTTTATAAGTTATTAAAATAAGAATTTAATAATTAAAATTCTTATTATGAGGTGTATATATTTTGAATTATATGATTTGGTGTTAAGAGAATTATATATTCATATGTTGGAGAATGTGAGATTTAATAGTTAATTAAATTATTAAAGAAATTAAATAATATTAGTTAATTTAATTAAGTTAAAATTATGTTATGAGATAATATAATTTAATTATTATGCCTTGTGGGCAATGAAAATTATTATGAGTTAAGTTTCATAAATAGTGTAAATAATTCACTTAATTAAAATAGTGAATTAATACAAGTATAATTAATTTAATATAAGTGAGAAGGTAATATATTGCATGAAAATGTAAATATTAGTATAATGCGAGTAAAATATTTATTAAGTACATTAAATATTTTAGTTGAAAACTTTATGGAATAAAATAAATATTTATAATATTAAATAAATATTTGATGAAAATTGTTATGGGATAGTTTATTTAAGTGTGATAAAATAGATGAGATTTATACGTATTTTCTTACGCGAGTATAATTGTATATTCTAATTTAATAATAATTAAATTAGAGGAATGAGAATTAAATAATGTTATGATTATAATGGTTGAATAGAAATTATAATTTTCTTGATAAGGTTAATTTTATTTCTTAAGAATTAAAGGTACATAATCTAGTTTATATTTCTAGTTTATGTGTTCTTGAGTTTCTTTTAAAATTGGAGTTTTGGTTAATGAATTTGTGGGTTACGATGTTATATATGTTATTAGATATTTATAATTTGATAGTGGTCATCTAGAAACAAAATTTCAGAAATCAAATTCATGTATTTATACTAAAGAAGAGGAATTTGGGTTTTGATTGTAATGTGTGTTTTGGTGTACTTTGGTACTAAAGTTGATGATGAATTCATGATGAAAACTTTAAATTGATGGATGATTCTTGTTCTCCTCTATAAAATGAAAACAACGCAACTTGAACGGATCGAATTGGTTAAGAAACGAATTCGTGATGAATGAATACACTTAACATGTTGAAAATAGGAAAAATTAGTATAAACAAATTAGAATTAGTATAAACCAAGTCCCAGATCAACTAAATTGAGAACTTTACCCTTTGCTAAACCTATAAATAGAAGGACTTGATCCTTTGTTTCATTCACCAACAACAAGGCCTCCAATTTTGAGAAAGGCTTTGTTGTGGGAGGACTTTTTATAAAGATCTTCTTAGTTAAATTTTGGTCAAGTACGTATTCAGTTTGTGGAATTCGTATTTTTGGTATGTTTCTTATTTAATTTTTGGTAATGTTATTATTTTAAATATTGTATTTAGTTTGTTAGTTAAAGTTTGTATTTTGGAAGTTTAGTTAGTTTTGTTAGTAAACTAATTAGTTTACTATGTTTATTTTTGCTTGTAATTGATTATGTAAATGAGTTCTAATGATTGTAATTAGAGATATGAAGCCTTAACATCATCCAAGTGTAACCAAAACTCACAAAATAAAAGATTTACAAAGAACCTTGTTGGGCAGTTGTTGGAACTGAGCTTGTGGACCATTTATGCTTTTGATTTATATCTAAAAGCTTAATTTGATGAGTGTATGTTATATCCCTCTAAGTTCTGAAGATTTCCTAACTTGAATGAACCAAAACGGAGTTAAAATGAATCCTTGGTGAAGATTTTAGTAAACCATGTCTAGAAATGAAAACTGAATGAACAATGACTATAGTGTCAAATTCTAGAATAGCTATGTTTCCTAAAAACTTTTGAGTTTCTGGGTAGTTGTAGTGCACTGAGTTAGGAAGCCATAGGCTTTGGAATGACCTCATTCCGACCTCGGATGAGGGAGTTACGGTGATTGAAAAGAAATGTGTCGAATTTGTCAAACTGAAAGTCAGCAGCAGGATGTGCTATTCGGGACACTATTTCGATTAGTTAATATTTCCACAAACTTCTGGGCTTTTGGTATGTTATATTACACAGAATTAGCTTTCCATAGACTCCAGAGCGGACTAATTCTGACTTCGGAGCAAAGAGTTATGACCATTCAAAGTAGTCGCGTCAAAACTGTCTAACCAACTCGGGGCAGTCACCTTGAACGAATTTTCCAGAATTCTGTGTTTTGAATTTGGAAATGGTCAAAGAATGAAAGTTGTAGCATCAGAAGTTAGCTTCGTGTGGGCTCAAGAATCGCTCAAAAATGTTTTGAAATGAATTAGTTATGACTAATTTAGCGAGAGAAGGTAAAGCTGGGAAAAAATGAAGACTGCTATGAATGTCAATTTTTGGCACGCTTTTTAGACTACTTAACAAACCCAAAATGAGAGGTTAGTATTTCTTAAAAATAGTCTTGTATGCCATGAAAAACATACTAAAAAATGCCTTACGATTGGATAAGTAGATTGCAAGCTATTAAGCCGCGAAGTGGGTGTCAAAGGTGAGGGGTTGCTGCCTTGTGGCAGCAGCAGATAGCAGCAGCCATGGGTTGTTCAGCGTGCGATTTTTCCGTAACGCTTTTGGGTGGTTTTGTGGCTGTTTAACATGTAACAAAACACCGAGAGAGATGTATAGATATTATATAATGCTTATATATCGCGAAAACTCACTTTAAATGTAAAGAAAACGATAGAAATGTAATGTAAATGTATGTTTTCATAACTATGCAAGCGTAATTCGAAAAATGATATGTAAAACGTATATGTAACATAATGAAATGTGCAAATCCGTTTGAAATTATATTGAACCTAGTAATGTAAAACGAAGGGGATATAAATGGTTTATGTTTTGATACGTAAAGTATTTACATACTAAATCCATGAAAGAACCTTTTTGGGCGTAAAAAGGTTATAACGGACAAAAGTTTCTAAAGAAACATGGAATGGTTTTAAGACAAGAACAAAATATTATAGTTAAATAAAATTAGTTTACATTGAGTACGTGAATTTTGTATGTGAAACTAATATGTACATATATGTATCCTCAATTTGTGTAGGATCATCACAGCGCAGATAAGTTATAAACATTAAACAACATCCAAGGCAAGTTTTTCAGTTCTATTATGTTTGTGGGTTAAATGTGATTATGTGATGAGTTATATACCCTGCTTTATGAATTGTTAAAGTTAAAATATGACCAAGTTAATTGGGTTATGGAACTCAATTTATATGTGATATGTGATAGCACATGCATGTTGTATAATGTAACTCGATAAATTAGAAATGTATAATGCATGAATTGTGTGCTATGTGAAACATGATAGATCGTTAAATTTGTTGGTCATTTAGCTCAACCTTGCAAATAACCATTTTTGCAGGTTCAAGATTCAAGGTAAAGTTATGTGTTACTTAAAAGACATGAATCAGATATGATACTTGAAGATTTATATACTTTGGTTGTGTTATTATTATTTGAACCATGTTTAAGGTTTCGAATAATGTATTAATATTGAATTGTAATATTGTTTTGTGAATGTAAACTATTGTAGTATTAAAATAATTGTGAGATATTTAGATGTAAAGGTTGAAGGTTTTGGGAACGAGGACAGTTTGTAATAGAAAATTTTAATTATTCCGCAAATTTCAATGGTTGTATTATCGTTTAATGATGTAAAATTAGAGGTTGAATGTATTATTAACGACCGAAGTCGAGAATTAAATTGTATGAATTTTGGGATCGTTACAATAATAATAGTTATCACGCGAGTATTGGCATGTCGTTTTACGAAGTGTTGTACGACAGGAAATGCAGAACTCAGTTATGTTGGGACGAAGTTGATAAACGTCAACTACTAGGTCCAGAATTGGTCTAACAAATTGTCGTGATCATCAAGGTGATTCGGGCAAGATTGATAGCTGCACAAGATAGGCAGAAGAAATGTATTAATCAACACCGATAAAATCGGGATTTGATGTCGGTAGTTTTGTTTTCTTGAAAGTGTCTCCCTGGAAAGGAAAAATCAGGTTTGGTATAAAGGGAAAACTAAGCCCTAGGTTTATAGAACTTTTGAAGTGTTGCGACGAGTTGGTGAAGTGGCGTATGAGGTAACTCTACCTCCGGAATTAGAATATATTCATAACATTTTCCATGTTTCAGTATTAAGACCATATAAGCCTGATTATAAGCAAGTTATAGAATATGAACCATTACAGTTTGAAAAAGACTTGTCATATAAAGAAGTCCATGTTCAGATTATTAACAGGAAAGAGCAAGTACTAAGGAATAAAGTGATACCGTCTGTTAAGGTAATCTGGAGAAACCACAATGCTGAAGAAGCTACGTGGGAACTTGAAGATGCTATGATGAAAAATTATCCTCAGTTATTTGCTTAATCTTGTATAGCGATTCTAGGGACAGAATCCTGTTAAGGAGAGAAGAATGAAACAAATGAATTTATTGAGTCGTGATTCTGGGGGACATAATACTTTTAAGGAGGGAAGGATGTAACGACTAAGAAAAATTTTTAATGTAAAAATATTTATTGAATTAAATAAATATTTTAATTAATTTATTTATTGAGATAAATAAATAATTGATGAAAGTGTGGTATAATAATTTAGTTAAGTGTGTATGTTAACTAAATTAATTAATGATAATTTTATTATTTGAAGATTTAATTTAATGAAATAATTAAATTAAATGAATTGTTTAATATTTAAGAAAATAATTAAATTAAATAAAATAATGTTCTAGTTTAATTTAATAATTAAATTAGATATGTAATAATTTGTTAAGCATAAGTATAATTATAATGAAAAGTATACTTTTTATAATTGTCATTGTAAGTTATTAAAATTAGTTAAATAAAACTGTGTGACAAATGGAACTATATAATATAAGTAATATACAAATAAATTAGAATGGGGGAGTTTTGTGCAAACCAAACAAAGCCTTGTGGCTTTTGGTTAATATAACAGCTGAGACTTTTGGCTTGAATAAACTGATAACCCACGTTTATCAATTTATTAAGCGCTCAGTTAGGTTATATTACATATTTTCCTAAAAATCTAAGAACAGAGACTAGAGAAGAGGAACTAGAGAGAATTACAGAGATTCAGAGTTGGAAAAGAGGAGTTTTGGAAAGGATTGTTGTTATCTTCGCTTATATAAAACAAGGATTAAAGGTATAATCTACTCCTAATTCTAACTTGTAGTTTTGTAATTTCTATTCTCTAAAATTGGGATTTTTGTTGAATTGTTGTTTAAGATATTGATTATATGTATGTATAATCTTGTTAAACCTATTAATTGTCATCTATAATCTTATGTTAGTGATCAAATTCATGGAAATTGGTTTGAAGATGAAGATTTCAATAATAGTGTTATATATATATATATATATATATATATATATATATATATATATATAATTTAATTGAGTCAAAAATTTTATATTTAATCATTGTTATAATCTATAAATTGATTGTGAATTATGTTAGTATATCAAGAAACCAAAATAACGCAATTGAAATGGTATAATTTGGTTAAGAAAAAAAGTTTTGGTGGTTGAATTCGCTAAAAGTATTGAAATATGAAGAAATTTGTAAAAAAACATGATCTTTGATCCTTAAAAGCTGATTTTATGTAATGTTTATATTGGTAGAATCATGAAATGCATTCTTAGTGTTGTTTTTAACAAAATTCTAGTTTTTGGGTATGTGAATTTATGTAAAAATTGGAGTGTTGGTGTGTATGTGGCTAAAGCTACGCATGCTTTCTATCTCACGTACTAGCACTTGCACGCTGGCATTACAAAGGCGAGAATTCAAGCAGTGTGACAAACTTGTTGGCTTTTTGAGGTCATGCACTAAGCCTTGCAGCTATTGAGTGCCTGTTGCTTGGGACGGGCTTGACTGCACTCTACAGTAGAAAGCAGTGTTTTTTTAAGTTGCGATACATGATATGATGACCTAACCTAGTTTAGTATGTATGATAAGATGTTAAATCATATTATAGGATATAATAACATATTGTAAGGTGTTGTAATACCTAAAATAAAGATTAGTACGCAATTACTTAACAAGTTATATAATGATTGAAATTCGATATTTGTAAAAGTTAGAGGAGAGAATAGAATGCTAAAGATTTACATTATGTGATAGTGAGTTTTCAGATTTGTGTTGTGTGATTAACCAATATGGTTAAACCTTAAGTTAAGGGTTATGACTTAAATAAAATGGTGAATTGAACTTATAAAGCTAATGATAGTATAACTAATTGATATTGCGATCCTAATGGTAAATGTAGGGTAATTGGCGAACATTTATTAAACTTTTGTAGCTTACGGACGAGGCAAGTTTCCTAACTTCACTCTCTTTATAATGAATGGAAGTTTCATAACTATATTTACCTTTTGTTGTCAAGCAAGTTCTCTAACCCTCATTTTTCATTATTGCAAGTTCCTAAATTGTATATTTAAGTTGAGCAAGTTATTGGTTCCATCTTGTTTATAATTATGCAAGGTCTTGTATTCTAATTCTTTACATTGAGCGAGTTTCTCATTCCTAAGTTTTGTTCTTTGCTATTCAAAGCATAGACTGTGAGACCCTGAATTTTATGAAATAAAAGTATTCAATTTTTCTATTTTGGTAAATAGTTAACTTGATAAAAGTTTAAAGTTAAGGGTGATATTTGAAAATTTTTCAAAGTAAACAAGTTGTTATAAAATAATCGGTGGTAAAATACGCGTGGTTGCATAGTAGCACACGGTATTGATTATTGATGCTTATTTGAGAAGTCACTCAGTTATACACAATTATTGCTACAGTAATTACTGCATCATATCTCTCATATTATTAATTCAATTATTTTCACAGTATCTTCTGTATAATATGTTATATTATTAAATCAATAATTGAGACAACAAAGTTATTCATATTATTAAATTGCAATATTTATAATGTCTAGAAGTTCTATCAAGGAGAGGTTAGATAATCTAATTGCGCGCCAATAGGGAGAAATCCTTATTGGAAAGCCCCCTCTTTCCTGGGATCAACCTGGTTGTTAAATATTGTGAGTTATAATATTAATGACGAATCTTCATGTGAGTCCCTGGTGTCTTTATCTCTATTTCTATCTTTTGTAAATTAGACAAAATACGTCTTTGTGTTGTCAGTATTGCACTTGCACTCGCACGTAATCTTCTGCTTAATGCGTTGGCTACTATGTTCGCCTTTCTAGGGTTGTACTGTATGGTGTGGTTGTAATCCTTTAACTGCTCAAGCCAATGCCGTTGTCGCATTTTAAGTTCATTCTGAGTAAAGAAATATTTGAGGCTTTCATGGTCCGTATAGATCTACACCTTTTCCCCATACAAATAGTGTCTCTAGATTTTTAAAGTGAAAATGATTGCTGCCAACTCTAGATCATGAGTATGGTAATTCTTGTCATATTTCTTGAGTTGTTGAGAGACATAAGCTATAACTTTTTGTGTTGCATGTAACGTAACCAAGGCCTCTGCCTGAAGTATCACTGTAGATGACAAATTCGCATGATCCTGATCGTATAGTCAAAACAAGAACTGAAACAAGTCTCCTTTTGAATTCTTGAAAACTCTTCTCGCATTCTTTGGCTCCATTCGAATTTTATACTTTTTTGAGTTAGTTGAGTTAATGGAGTTGCAGTTCGAGAATCCTTTAACGAATCTCCGATAATAACCAACTAGGCCTAGAAAGTTTCTGTAATGGGACAAATTAAGTGAATTGTGATTTTGGGGACAAAATCCTTTTAAGAGGGGAAAGATGTGACGAACGATACTTTTGTAATTAATTTTTAAATATTTATTAAATTAAATAAATATTTTGTTGATTTATTTATTGAGTTAATTAATTATTTTGAATTGTGGTAGATTAATTTAATTAAATGTGCCATATTAATTAAATTAGTGAGGAATAATGTTATAATTCAAAGTGTGAATTTAATCGAGATAATTAAATTAAAAGAGTTATTAAATAATTTTAATGTTATTCTAATTAATTTAATAATTAATTAGAGAGTTAATGATTAGTAATAATTAATAAATGAGAATTTTAATTATGTGATGATATGATTTAATGAGTAATATTGTCTTTTATTTAATTAAGTTTAAATAAAATTATTTAATTAATTAAAGTGTGACGAATAAACTATATAATAAATAAGTTAATTAAAATAAATTAGAAAGGGAATTAAATAAACAAACCAAACATGGCTTTGAGGACATGGGGAGTTTAAGGCCGTACTTACTTTAACTGCTACCCATACCCATACATATAATTAATTAATATGTCAGTTCAATTCATTCATTTATTTTTACAAGTCTGGGAAAAACTCAGAGAGAAAAAGAGAGAGTTTGAGGAAGAAGGTGTGGAGTATCATAAGAGGGCCTCCTACCATTTAAACAAGAATTAAAGGGTAAGAATCCAAGTTCTAAACTCTATTTATTATGTTCTTAATCTTTCCCAACAAAATATATATTTAGTTTTTTTTTACTTGAATTTTCACGAGTAATTGCTGAAAAGTTATTTATAAATTGTTAATATGCATGAATATATTAATATGTGATGTTTATAAACAATTTTTGAGTGAATTAATCCATGAAATTTGGTTTAAAAGGGAGTTCTGAGTTTATAGTGACATATACATGATTTTAAAATGAAAATATGAGTTTTGGTTAATGATTTGTTAAAATAATGGATGTTTATGTTGTTAGATAGATATAATCTGTTATATGCGGGTTGAAAATGATTTTTGGTATGAATTGATTCATGAAATCATGTTTTATAAAAGAAGTTTTAGTTTTGTTATAAAATGTACAAAAGGCTGATTTTAGAACCGAAATTGAGGTCTAATTCATGTTATAATCTGTAAATTTATTTTAGATTGTGTTAATATGTTAAATTACGAAAAAATGCAATTCGTATGGTTTAATTTGGTTGAGAAACGAAGATTTGGTGATTAATTACGCTAAATGTGTTGAAAATGATGAAAATAGCAAAAACATGATTTTAATCCTTTAAATTTGGATGTTTTGGGTTATTTGTGATGTTAAAGTCATGTTATGCGTGCTGGATGATATTATTATTAATTTTGTAGTTTCTGTATGTGTTAAATTTCTGTATAGTTGGAGAAAATTGGGATGTTTGGGTTAAAGCTGCGAACAGGAAGCGAAATCGCAAGCTTACAGTATGCGTCTCTTCTAGCCTAAATTGTATTAGTACATGCAAGGCAAAACGGCAGCCTACGCTGTTGAGTTTTTCTCGATTGAGCACCAATAGCGATTCTTGGCCAAGGACAAGGTTTGGGAGCTTAAAGGCGGCGTTACATACGCCCCCCTTAGCAGAAATAGTTTGTTTTCCTTTGTGTACAGTCCATTGCAAGATATTCTAACCTAGTCTAATGAACATGATAATGTATTAGACATGTAATAAGATGCCATATCAGATTATTAACATATATACGACAAAATTGCATGATAATTTGATAAGTTGTATAAGGGCTAAACGTGATGTCCATGAGAAGATGTAATGATGTTTAAACTTAAGATGTGAGACTTCAGTCTTGTATATGAGATTGATGGTAATAAGCAAAACTTAAACTAAGTCAACAAGTTGTACTAAAAGAGGGAACTAAATCTATAAGGTTAATATGAATGTAACTAATGAATGTTGTGAATGCATATGGTATATGTGTAGGACTTATGGTGAATGTGAGTAATAATCGTTTAGCCTACGCACGAGGCAAGTTTCTGAACCCTACTGTTATGTTGAGCAAGTTTTCTAATTCTAAATTCCATTGAGTAAGTTATTAAACTTTATTATAGTTAAGCAAACTTTGTATTCCTGTTTTGAAGTGTTTAGAACTTAATCATTCAAGTTCATGATTCCAACTGGAATGTTCTAACTCTTTTAAAGTATTACTCTTGTTATACAATGTTCATTCAATTGCATAGAGTTGAGATTCAATCTTTGATTTGAATATTAATTTTATTGTTGCATTAAACCTTGAATAAATAGTGAATCCTTACTGATTCAACTAATCCTTAGTTGATGATTATTTAACTCTAAATTACCCTTGAGATCAATTCAAATCAAACTTCTTTTGGTGCGGACTCTAATGTCAAGCTGAGTTGAACAACCTTGCTACAGGGGATTATATTACGCAATAGCGTTAAGATGTTGTGCACATACATGGTACTAAGGGCTGATCCCCCTAAGTACGAGAAGTAAGGACCATATAGTCTTACAACTGTTAAAGGTTTAAAGTAGAAATACTTGAAAGCCTGGGACATAGTTCATGGTCTTGTGACCCTCAGATGTACTTTTGATTCTTATTCTAATCTTGATTCAAAAGTTGAACTTTTTATTATCCAGTACTCCTTGTTTATTCGTATGTTATTATTTTTACTGTTACTATTAAACTTATGGGAAATTGTTGCCCACTCTTGTATAATAACATTGCAGCTAAAGTTTAAAGGGTCGATGAGCCATCTACTAGTAAGGGCAAAGGCAAAGCAAGCAAGTGATGAAGATTTGTCTAATATTTGAGAATGTTGATATTAAGACTTGTTATGTTATGTTTAAGACTTATTTAAATTATGTTATGTTTTCGCATTAATGTATTGAGGTTAGATTACCTGGGATTGAATTGTTTATGCTATGTAACCCTTTATTGGGAGGATTTCTATTTCAGTTTTATTGTTATCTTTATTATGGGTAGTTAGATGTTATTTATATTGGTGAGTGAACACAAAATTTGTGGGAAATTCGAGTACCTAGATTTGGGGGTATCACAGCTTCGTACTTCAGTGACTGTCTTAAGTTGCTCTAAATTTACTATTGCTTTAATCTTTGTAGGGTTAACCAATATTCCTTATTTAGAGATCACATGTCCAAGGAATGCTACTTCCTCTAACTAGAACTCACATTTCTTCAACTTGGCATACAACTTGTGTAAAATCCCAAATTTTACGAATAAAGATTTAATTTTTTCGAAAATATTTTTTTGAATATTATGGTGTGAATTTGAGATAATGTTATAGTTATGGGTAGTATTTATAAATGTTACAAAGTATGCAAGTTGTTATATAATATTCGATTGGTCGGAGAATACTCTTTTTGTTCTGGGAATATTAAATTTACGACATGATCAATCATTGATGGACCCAACGGAATTATTGTCGAATTGAGAAAAATGACAAAAATATTTTTATGAAAATAACGGCAGAAGTTTTACCGTTAAAACTGTTGAACTACTCGGTAGTAAAAGTACAGTAATACGCGTGGTTGCATAGTAGCACACGGTATTGGTTATTGATGCTTACATGAGAATTCACTCAGTTATACTCAATTATTACTATAGTAATTGTTGTATCATCTCTCATATTATTGATTCGATTATTGTCACAGTAACATATGCATAATATGTTATATTATTAAATTAATAATTGAGACAACAAAGTTATTCATATTATTAAATTGCAATATTTACAATGTCTAGAAGTTCTGTTAAGGAGAGGTTTGGTCATCTAATTGCATGCCAATAAGGAGAAATCCTTATTGGAAAACCCCCTCTTTCCTGGGAACGATCTGGTTGTTAAATATTGTGAGTTATAATATTAATGATGAATAAGTTCGTGTTGATTAAAGATGAAATTGATAGTTCTATTTGTTAGGTTTGTATTATTCATAACGCAATCAAATTGCATAAAATTATCGGAAGCGTGTAAAAATCAGAGTTTAAAAAATTTTACAAACCATATACCCGGATCATCCTTTATGCATAATTATTAATTAAACGAAAAAATAACGAATGAGAATCATACCCTTGAAGATCGAGCTTCCTCAGGTACAAGTTCACCTCCAATCCTTTTCGCGTTCAACTTGAATCCACCGGGTTTGGTTCCTTCCTTTGATCAACGTTAGCCACCCATGTGTTTGGCCTCTAGAGGTGATCCACCAAGGAAGAATAAAATTCAAGAAGATGGGTGTTATGGCTCAAACCCTAGTTTTTCCTATCTCTATAGAAAAAGGGTACTCTCCAACAAATTGGAATTATTACGTTGTAAAAGTCAACAACCCATACCACCCATAATAAGACTCCTCTTATTTATAGATGTGGGCAACCCACCTTAACAATTAAGAAATTGGGTTTTAATTAATTAATTCTTTTAATTAATTAAGCTCCCTAATCTTATTAGGGATAATTAATTAAACTCTTTTAACTAATTTTCCTTCCTAATCCAATTAGGAATAAATGAGAGTACTTATATTAAATTAATTCCTAAACTCTTTTAGAAATTAAAATAATAATAATTGTAATAATATTAATAAGACTCCTCTTATTAATTTATATTTAATATTTCTAAAATATTAAATAATAATATTAAGTTATTTAATTTATTCTATCACCATAGATTAAATCAAATATACATAACATATTATTACGATTATGCCATTAACTTTTAAATAATTATTCTTCCTTTTATGGTGTGACCCTTTAGGTTCTCCATATTAAACCGTTTGTGAATAAATCAATTAGAACAATTCTAATCTTATTTAAATAAATAAATTAAAAATTAATTAATTTATTTAAATAATATTTATTCTACAATAGGGATAAGCCTCCCAACATCAACGACTTTCCAGATAATATAGATTTCAACATTAATCATTAAAGAACCTTTGAGTAAATAGTTACCGTATAATTCAATCCTTCCACCATACAATGTCCCAATTAAATATAAGACATGGAATTATCACAAGTCTTATTTTATTTAATTATATGTATTTCGATCCTTAAATGCACAACTCAAATAATGCAAATTAGAAACTCCTTTCTAATTTCATTCTCGCCTTGCCAAGGACTCTTGGGGTTGTCATTTATCGAATCACATAGACATTTCTCTTCTTTTTATTAGAAGTGGTAGATTCTTTATCGATCATACATTATCTCCATGTACAACTTATTATACCCAAGCATACCCTTTGATATACCCTAAGGGTCTTAAGGAATAAGTCAAAGTATAACTCATCATACACAAGATACTATGATGATCTCAAGTCCAAGGATTACTTGATACTACTATCACTACAGAATTCCTATCGACAGCAAATAAAAACTCCATTAGGTATTCCTTAGCGAGCCAATGCTCAAAGGTACTTATTCTCTAATAAGCACCTACATACTTGCTTTAGTGTCTCCACACAAATGA
Source organism: Panax quinquefolius (assembly GCA_020205615.1). Lineage (NCBI taxonomy): Eukaryota > Viridiplantae > Streptophyta > Magnoliopsida > Apiales > Araliaceae > Panax > Panax quinquefolius. The sequence continues at coordinate 114,509,749 of CM035152.1, forward strand.
TCACGAGATCAATCATCCTCATCCAACGAGCAAGTTAACGATGTACCAATCTATCCGGATTCACTAATCCCCAATTTAGTAATCCAACGATTGGGAACTATTTTAGTTTTAAGCTTTCTAAGAATTTAGATCTCATTAGAATGATCATCATCATTATTCTAAAAGCATTGCTTAAAACTATGGGTTTATCACATATTATAAAACAAAGATCATGTAGATAATTAAAAGCCTTTAATAAATTAATACTTTTTATTAATAAATGAATAAGATTGTTACAAAGTATATGCTTTATCATCAAACATGATTGGCTTGTGTGCATATTACTTTCAATCTCCCACTTGCACTAAAGCCAATCGTCATGGTATCTCATACTCTTCTTCTCTAAGTGACGATTATCCCGCTTTGTTGGATAAGATTTAGTTAATGGATATGTAATGTTGTTCATGAGAGTCCACTATCTCTATAGTGATTTCCCATCTTTCAATGATTCTTATAATCAAATGAAAGTGCCACAACACATGTTTAGATCCAAGATGAGACTTGGGAACTGTTCCTAGTTCTGTAATGAACTTTTAATCCAAACAATCAACTTGCAGCTTCATTTATAGTTATATACTTTGTCTTTATCACTAAACCAGCAACTCTTTGCTATTTGGAACCTTTCCAATTCACTGCACCACTGTTCAAGGTAACGCTTTACCTTAAAGTGGATTTTCGATCGTCTTGGTCTGTCTGAAAAACTTGAGTCTGTTAAGCCCTCTAGTTTTAATTAAGACCCACCATGTATGCTCACATCCTTAGTGCCAGTTAAGAACTTTAAGATGTTTTTCACTGGCTCATAGTGAACTTCTCCAGAATATGACTGATCAACATCAGGTCTCGTATATTTCATTGCATACATGATTGTCACTCATGCGACCTCTCTTTTCAGGAGTCTGTGGGGACTATTAGGAGAGATACACTCCATAGCTCATCGACATGAGACATCTCTTGGAGCATGCCATGCTAAACGACTTTAGCATCAAATGAATATACATTCCTTGGGTTAAGTCGAGCATCCTCTTGAATCTATCTATATAGATTTTATCCCCAATTAAGATACTCTTCCAAAACCATTCATGGAGGAATGTTTAGACAACTTTATCTTTACTGATTGTAGCAATGGTATGTCATTCCTTATCCGTAGTATATCAACATATAATACTAGAAATTTTACGACGCTCCCACTGTCCCTTTTGTACACACTAGAACTCTTACCTCATCGTATGTAACTCTGGATCATCATCTTCTATGATGCGTACCTCATCATCATCATCCATGATGAATCCATACCTCCCAGGTATCTTCGGTAATATTCCAGATTTACGATTCAACAGGTGGTACAATAGGTCCATCTACAAAGTTCCTCTTATTTTCGACTTATAGTGTTTTGTGGTTCTTGAACTCTTCAAGATCTATTATCCTCCCACTAGCCCCTTCAATGATAAACACCTTTATCTTAGAGGCAGCGTGTTTCGCAACAAACACCTTTTGCTAAGTAGGATTATAGAACATATACCCTAAACTTACTTTAGGATGTCCCACAAATCTATACTTGTCAAATCTTGTCCCAAGCTTATCTTTTGAAACCTTTTCACATAAGTTGACAACCCCTTCTTAACATACTTAAGATTAGGAATCCTCCATATCCATAACTTTTATGGAGTCTTGGGGCCGGATTTTGAGGTTACCTTTTCGTAGATATGCAGCCATTTCTAGGACATCAACCTAGATGGATACTTTGGAATGCTCAGAAAATCATTATGGACCGCATTCATGTCCAACAAGGTATGATTTTTCATTCAGATACATCAATCAATTATTATGTATCGAGAGGCGCCCATTATGAGAAAAAACCATTTGAGATGATCTAGAAACTTATCAGCACAAGTATTCCTTCCTCGATCCGATCAAAGAATCCTAATACTTTGCCAATTTGTTTCACTTTTGAATTCTTTGAACCTTTCAAATAATTCACACTTGTATTTCAAAGAAATACACACATTCAACTCTTTGAATGATCATCTCCTTTTCTTATACTAGTTTGTTCAATATGCAAAATTATTTTCATGTAAGTCAAGTATACAAAATTTATTAAGTAATATTCCATTTATACAAAACATTATTATTACAAATAGAACAACAATTGTTCTTAATTATAATACCAAAGATTTCATTGTCCAACAATAAAATGGAAATAATATTTTTAACAAGAACTGGAATACAATAACAACTTATTGACTTAATAGATTTTCTCGTAGGCATTGCTAAACTATAAGTTTCTATAGTTAATGCGGCAACCTTTGCTTCATTTTCCACACATAGAATTACTTATATTTGTTTAGCTTTCTACTTCTGCTTGGTCCCTTCATAAATCTATATTTATGATAACCAAAGTCGGTATCCAATACCCAAGTAGAACCTCGACTTAAAGAAAATTTATTTCAATCATGAACAAAAATCGTATTGTAGAATCAAACTTTACTAAGCTTCTTTCGTTAGCCTCTCGCAAGATGCTTCTCGCAGCTTTCTTTCCAAAGGTCCAAAGCTTATTGCAAGTGGGAAGCAAACTCCTTTGCTATCCATATCGGCTTTTGTTCTTATTATCCTTTGTTTATGCCTTTCTATTTACCTTCTTTGAATCGTTCTTCTTTTCGTAAGATCCTTTGGCCCCTACCAAGAAGACTTGGTCTTTCTTGGTTGAAAGTGACTCTCAACATTTTTCAACATGTTAAGTAAATCAGATCGAGGCTGATATCTAGCTTGTTCATATGAAAAATTCACAACAATTGTGAAAGGAGTCCGGGAGTGAGTGCAAGATCAAATCTTGGCTCAACTCTCCATCCATGACAAAACGTGTTGTCCTAATTGATCAATCAAATTGATTATGTTAAGAACTTTTTGTCTGTACTATAGTGCCATTGGCCATTCTAGATCGGAAGAGCTTTTTAGATATCTGATATCTATCAGTCCTACTTTCCTCACCATCAACTACTTGATGTGTAGGAATATAGTAGAAGCATCCATAGTTTCATCTTGTGTTTGTCAAGCTCATTACTCATGGATGCGAGCATGATGCATCGAGCCAATCAGTGCATCATCTTGCCACTTTCTAAAAAGTAGCAATGTCTTCCTCGAGGCATTATGCGCAACCATTGTAGGGATAGGCGATTATGGACATAAGATAGCTTTTCAAATGCAGAAACTATTCTCAAATTCCTTAACCAACTGCTTAATTTATTCGTTAATTTAGCATCTAATATGCTTCGCAGTTGATAGTAATTTAGACATTGTAAAATTCTCGTAAATGAATTTGTAATTAACAACATTTTAACATACATTCTTTTATTAATTACCAAAATAAATTAGGTCTTGTTTTAAATTGGTATCTCCCACTATTTTTTTCAAACTATATTACCTCACTTATATAGTTCTAAAAAATCTAATTAAAGATTTGCTAGTGAGAATAAGGATCCCATTTCAAATGTATATAGCCTTGTGGTGACACAACAAACTATATATAAATAAATAGGTAGACAACTTTTGTCAATTACATCAACTATGCAACTCCTCAGTATTTTGCCTCTTAGATTATTTTGATCAAGTGGTGGCACATCCGAATCAAAATTATCCAAGTTAAGTCCGACTAAGACTCCATATATTCAAAAAGAAAAATATCATCCTTGTGGTGACACAACAAAATAATATTGTTCAATTTTCTTTATAAGCATCAAATGTGATAAATTAACATCTTAAATACTTAATACTTGCCTTGTGGTGACACAACAAACTCATATTAAATATTTAATACTCTATTAATTTTATCATGCTAGAAGGCTTACGCTCGATATTCCAAATATCTTTGAACGCTTAGGACTTAATATAAAAATTGAGGGGTTTGTTATTAATTTGTCTCATCTTGTTTAGCGCTAGATTTACATATATATATATATAAAATACGCTATTATATTAATGAACATGCAAAGCATGTTTGCATAATATATAATATATATAGTATAATGCATGCACATATAGAATACTATATTCTACCCTTGATTGATTATGGACTTTTTTATTCTAGTTTGGTTCACTAGAGCCACCAAGTGAACCAAAAGGTCAAACCCTAGGGTGCAAGAAATAATATTTAAATATAACTATTACATTTAAACCCTGCTCTATTACAAACTGGTCTTCAAACGCTTCTTGTCTCCTTGATCTCTAATTCTTCAAAATTAATTCTAAATATTCCTATTACAAAACTATTTTAAAATAAATAGAAACCTTGATCGCCAGCCAAGGGAAGTACATAGAGGGAGATAGAATTTACATTCGTAAAAATTAGAGAAGACGAGGTACGCAGAATTCCCATTTAATAAAACCCATACATTCATGCATCCAACTAAAATAAATCCAATCGCATCGTCAATAGTCCATAATCAATCCTATTTATTATCATACACATCACCATATGCATCAATAAATAACATTCATCTTATGAATAATAAACATTTAATATATATATTGATATCATTTAATGGGCAAATTTAGTTAGTATAAAATCTAATTTTGAATCAAAATAAACTCCTTTATTTTAATCCAAATTTAAATCAAAATAAAACTATTTTATTTTAATTTATCTAATTTTGAATAAAATAAACTATTTTATTTTAATCAAAATTTTAATCAAAATAAACTCCTTTATTTTAATTAATTATGGAATCCAATTCCATATATAAAAAAATTTAATTAAAATAAACTCTTTTATTTTAATTAATTATGGAATCCAATTCCATGTAAAAAAAAAATATTAAAGGAAACACTTTTATTATCTTTCTCCTATTCACAAATAAACTCCTTTATTTTGAATAATATGAAATCTTATTTCATATTTAAATAAACTCTTTTATTTAAGGAAACATGGATTCTCTTTTTCTATTCACAAATAAACTCTTTATTTTGAATAATATGAAATCTTATTTCATATCTAAATAAACTCCTTTATTTAAGGAAATTAGGCAATCCAATTTCAACTCCAATTAGTTAGCATGGAATCCAATTCCAACTCTAATTAGTTAGCATGAAATTTAATTTTAAAATTAAAATAAACTCTTTTATTTTAATATTAAAATTATATATATATATATATATATAAATAAGATATATATATGTATTATATATATATATATATAAGTATTATATATAATATATAACGTAAGCGTGCTCCTTGAAATCCATGCATTCCATTCTATTCATAACAACCGAAAATGTTATCACGATTAATCGATTTCCGTGCCTTTTAAAAAAAACTATGAAGATGATATTACAAAAAAAAGTCGAAGTCGTGTATGTCTTTTGTTTTGTCCCTTTGAAATTTTGAAAACCGTGTATGTCATCTTCATAAGCGTGGCGTATGGCTTTTTCAAATTAATAAAGCAAATATGATGAAAACATTTTTTTTTTTTTGTTAATCAAAACCGCTAGAAATCTCTTTTTTTTTTTTTTTATTTTATTTAATAAATTTTATACAATAAAATTATGCCCAATTAAATTGTTCTAAACACATATCAATATACATATCAAATTAAAACAATTAATAATTCGCATAAAGGTTTGGCTCTGATGCCACTGTTAGGTTTGTATTATTCATAACGCAATCAAATTGCATAAAATTATCGGAAGCGTGTAAAAATCAGAGTTTAAAAAATTTTACAAACCATATACCCGGATCATCCTTTATGCATAATTATTAATTAAACGAAAAAATAACGAATGAGAATCATACCCTTGAAGATCGAGCTTCCTCGTGTACAAGTTCACCTCCAACCTTTTCGCTCAACTTGAATCCACCGGCCCGTTCCTTCCTTTGATCAACGTTAGCCACCCATGTGTTTGGCCTCTAGAGGTGATCCACCAAGGAAGAATAAAATTCAAGAAGATGGGTATTATGGCTCAAACCCTAGTTTTTCCTATCTCTATAGAAAAGGGTACTCTCCAACAAATTGGAATTATTACGTTGTAAAAAAGTCAACAACTCATACCACCCATAATAAGACTCCTCTTATTTATAGATGTGGCAACCCACCTTAACAATTAAGAAATTGGGTTTTAATTAATTAATTCTTTTAATTAATTAAGCTCCCTAATCTTATTAGGGATAATTAATTAAACTCTTTTAACTAATTTTCCTTCCTAATCCAATTAGAATAAATGAGAGTACTTATATTAAATTAATTCCTAAACTCTTTTAGAAATTAAAATAATAATAATTGTAATAATATTAATAAGACTCCTCTTATTAATTTATATTTAATATTTCTAAAATATTAAATAATAAATATTAAGTTATTTAATTTATTCTATCACCATAGATTAAATCAATATACATAACATATTATTACGATTATGCCATTAACTTTTTAAATAATTATTCTTCCTTTTATGGTGTGACCCTTTAGGTTCTCCATATTAAACCTATTGTGAATAAATCAATTAGAATAATTTAATCTTATTTAAATAAATAAATTAAACAATTAATTTATTTAAATAATATTTATTCTACAATAGGATAAGCCTCCCCAATGATCAACGACTTTCCGTATAATATAGATTTCAACATTAATCATTAAAGAACCTTTGAGTAAATAGTTACCGTACAATTCAATCCTTCCACCATACAATGTCCCAATTAAATATAAGACATGGAATTACTGCCAAGTCTTATTTTATTTAATTATATGTATTTCGATCCTTAAATGCACAACTCCAAATAATGCAAATTAGAAACTCCTTTCTAATTTCATTCTGCCTTGGCCAAGGACTACTGGTTGTCATTTATCGAATCACATAGACATTTCTCTTCTTTATTATAAGTGGTAGATTCTTTATCGATCATACATTATCTCCATGCATAACTTATTATACCCAAGCATACCCTTTGATATACCCTAAGGGTCTTAAGGAATAAGTCAAAGTATAACTCATCATACACAAGATACTATGATGATCTCAAGTCCAAGGATTACTTGACTACTATCACTACAGAATTCCTATCGACAGCAAATAAAACTCCATTAGGTATTCCTTAGCGAGCCACGCTCAAAGTAACTTATTCTCTAATAAGCACCTACATACTTGCTTTTAGTGTCTCCACACAAATGATCATGAGATCAATCATCCTCATCCAATGAGCAAGCAACGTATGTACCAATCTATCCGGATTCACTAATCCCCAATTTAGTAATCCAACGATTGGGAACTATTTTAGTTTTAAGCTTTCTAAGAATTTAGATCTCATTAGAATGATCATCATCATTATTCTAAAAGCATTGCTTAAAACTATAGGTTTATCACATATTATAAAACAAAGATCATGTAGATAATTAAAAGCCTTTAATAAATTAATACTTTTTATTAATAAATGAATAAGATTGTTACAAAGTATATGCTTTATCATCAAACATGATTGGCTTGTGTGCATATTACTTTCACTATTGTGTTGGGATTATTGGTGTTAGTAGAAGTCAACATTTATTTCGATAATAAATGATGTCCGGAGGTTATATTGTTCAATCGAGTATTCAGGGTACTTTTCGTGTCGGAGTACCATTCACGAGTTACTATTCACGAGTTACTATTCACGAGTTACTATTCATGAGTTATTATTCATGAGTTACTATTCATGAGTTACTATTCACGGAGTACTATTCGCCCGAAAAATATATTTCTTTTCGGTCCCAATCATTTTTGGGTACAATATTATTCCATGAGGAGATGTGCTAATTTTTCAGACCGTTGGTTGAAATTATGTTAGTAAATCAATATGGATCGTTGGTTTAAAGTTTTAATAGTAAATCAATAATTCATTTAAATATATTATTATAATATTATATTATAGTAGTATGATGTGATTATATGATAGTTGTTAGGTTTGTAATATTCAAGAACGCAATCAAATTGCAAAATAAGCGGAAACGTGTAAAAATCGAGTTTTAAAATTTTACAAACCATATACCCGATCACCCTTTATGCACAATTATTAATTAAACGAAAAAGATAACGAATAAGAATCATACCCTTGAAGATCGAAGCTTCCTCGTGTACAAGTTCACCTCCAATCCTTTTCGCTCAACTTGAATCCACCGGGCTTGGTTCCTTCCTTTGATCAACGTTAGCCACCCAAGTGTTTGGCCTCTAGAGGTGATCCACCAAGGAAAAAGAATTTTTCAAGAAGAAGGGTATTGCTCAACCTTAGTTTTTTCTATCTCTATAGAAAAGAACGTACTCTCCAAACCATCGAATTATTACGTATGATTTAATATCCGATATAAGACTCATCTTATAAAGATATCGTGAACCCACTTATTTAATAAAATAATGTATTATTTAATTAAACTCTTTTAATTAAATAGGTTACCTAATCTTATTAGGGATAATTAATTAAACTCCTTTAACTAATTTTTCCTCCTAATCCTATTAGAATAAATGAGAGTACTTATATTAAATTAATTTCTAAACTCTTTAGAAATTAAAATAATAATAATTGTAATAATATTAATAAGACTCTCTTATTAATTTATATTTAATATTTCTAAAATATTAAATAATAAATATTAAGCTATTTAATTTATTTTATCACCATAGATTAAATTAAATATACATAACATATTATTACGATTATGCCATTAACTTCTTAAATAATTATTCTTCCTTTTATGGTGTGTACCCTTTAGGTTCTCCATATTAAACCTAAGTTATGAATAAATCAATTAGAATAATTTAATCTTATTTAAATAAATAAATTAAATAATTAATTTATTTAAATAAATAATATTTATTCTACAATAGTGATAAGCCTCCCTAATGATCAACGACTTTCCGTATAATATAGATTTCAACATTAATCATAAAAGAACCTTTGAGTAAATAGTTACCGTGACAATTCAATCCTTCCACCATACAATGTCCCAATTAAATATAAGACATGGAATTATCACAAGTCTTATTTTATTTAATTATATGTATTTCGATCCTTAAATGCACAACTCAAATAATGCAAATTAGAAACTCCTTTCTAATTTCATTCTCGCCTTTCAAGCTGACTCATCGGGTTGTCATTTATCGAATCCCATAGGACATTTCTCTTTTTTATTAGAAGTGGTAGATTCTTTATCGATCATACATTATCTCCATGCATAACTTATTATACCCAAGCATACCCTTTGATATACCCTAATGGTCTTAAGGAATAAGTCAAAGTATAACTCATCATACACAAGATACTATGATGATCTCAAGTCCAAGGATCACTTGTACTACTATCACTACAGGAATTCCTATTGACAGGCAAGTAAAACTCCATTAGGTATTCCTTAGCGAGCCACGTTCAGTGAACTTATTCTCTAATAAGCACCTACATACTTTGTAAGACCCCGAAATTTTTTTTAAATAAAAAGGAATTTCCTTTATTTATTATTTTGAAATAGTAAGGGTTGATTTGATTAATGTGGATAGTTAAGGGTTAAATACGCAAATATTTCAAAATAAGCAAGTGGTTATAAAATATTCATTTTGTTTGGGAATATTCGTTTGGTCGTGGAATATTCGTATCGTCTTGGGAATATTCGTATTTACGACGCACAAGCAGCCATGTGTGGGCCCCATAACTAAAAGCAATTGGATGAAGAAAACGACAAATATAAGTTGGTTAAAAATAACTACAGTAGTTGTTACCGTTAAGACTCGTTGAATACCCTATGGTTAAAATACAAGAATACGCTGCGGTCGCATAAAGAGAAGACCAGACACTCAGATTGCAGCATGTGATTGTTGAATTATCGATCCTTACGTAAGAAGGCAGGCACTACTCAATAATTTTTACAAAGAGTTACCGCTCAATATTTTATTTTATCGATTCAATAATTGTCATATTGATATTTTATATTATCATTGTTCAATAATTGTCACCGCACATTATCTCCATTATCGATCAATAATTCATATTATTTAAATAATATTATTAGATAAAGATTATTGGCAATGTCTAGAAAGTTCTCACAAGGAGAGGTTTGGTCACCTAATCATAAGGCCACCAAGAAGGAGAAATCCTTATCTGAAAGCCCCTCTTTCCGGAACTACCGTCATTATAATCAGGATTCTGTAATATTATTTGTGAATAATTAATTATTGATTCATATGATAAAGAAATATTTATTTTATGTGGATATAAATGATGGATTTATTTATGTGGTTATAAATGAAGAAATTATTGTTGAGGTGTTTTATCAAGATTTTACCGTATCGGAGGTATTAAAATTAAATCGTGGGTTTTTAGATATATCATGGGTTATAATTTTTAATCCGACCGCTGGATTGTGGTAATTTTTGGGTATGTTATACATACATAAGTTGAGTATATGTCCACAAATTTTGAACCGTTAAAATGCACGAATGATTTGTTATGAATTTTAAGAGGTGTCTCGATTCTAAAATCGGTTATAATTGATTTTGGTGGAAAATTCTAGAATTGAGTGGGCCCCACTTGTGGTTGGTGAAGAAATGTGCTGAATTTTATTTCAAATGTGGTGGGTGGCAATAGTAGCAGTGTAAAGCCATCGTGTAGCAGTGTCAAGTCCGCTTTCTACGGCTAACATTTTCCTATAAATAGAGGGCTGTTTAGAATTGAAAATCACACCGTAAACAAAGTTTTCTCTTCTCTCTATATTATCGAGCGATTTTGTGAGTATTTAGATACTTTGAGAGTTGTTGCTCAAGATAAGTTTCATTCAAAGATCACTTCCGACCTTCCTTCCGGCAATCGATTCTTTGAGGTAAGGGATATTATTTTTTTCAGAATGATATTATTTCTTCAATATCATTATGTTGAAATGTCGATCCAAGTTTTATCAAATTTGAACTTTTTCATGCTCGGGGTTACTATTCATGAGTTACTATTCATGAGTTACTATTCATGAGTTACTATTCACGAGTTACTATTCACGAAGTACTATTCATGAAGCGTGAAGATGTTTTTGTGGAATTTCTATCTTTTGGTGTTCGGATTTACTATTCACGATATACTGTGACTATTCACGATACTAAGACTATTCACGATACTCGCACTATTCACGATACTGACTATTCACCAAAAAAAAAAATTTCTTCTTTTCGTCCAAAATATCTATTTTGGATACTAGCTTTGATCAGATCCATGTTTTGATCATTCTTGAATTTTACACCACTACGATTATTTTTGAGGTATTTTTGACGTGGATAAAACAAAGTACTTAACCTTAATCCTTAATCCTGTCATTTTTTGTTTCACCGATTCGCTTTTTTAAAAATATTTTCATCATCCTCGCCTTAAATGATGATATTATTGAATATCTTTGGCCCATTATTTCAAGAATATTTTGGCCCAGAAAGCAAAGATTTCAAGAATATCTTTGGCTCAGAAGTAAAGATGAATGATTTCAAGAATATCTTTGGCCCAGTAGGCAAAGATGAATGATTAAGAATATCTTTGGCCTGTAGTCTGAAAGATGAACAGTGTTGAATGAACACGACCGATCGATTAATATCTTCGGCCTGTAGTGCAAAAGATGAACAGTGTTTTAAATGAATACGACTAATCGATGAATATCTTCGCCCAGAAGTAAAAGATGAATATTTGATTCCGATGTATATTGATTGTTGTTACAGTGGATAAAAGATAGATTTATGAACTTTTAAATTCATACATAGAAGATAGTTTTCATTTCTCTACTTAACTCTTCTAATGAATTATTATTTCCGGCCATGAATATTGATTGAAAATTTGTTGTCTATCAGATTCTATTAAATTTTTCCTCGTTGAAGACTAACGATAATTTGTTGTATATTATCTTAGTCATAATATTCTTTATCGAGCTAGTTGAGCTCACCCTTTTCCTTTTTGTTCCATTCTTCTCGTGAGGCGAGAATATAAATGAGTACGAGCCTGGGTATGGAATGAAGGTTTTAGAAAGGATTGTTTAGTAGTCCTCACCATTTTTGTAAAATAATGTATCAATAAATGTGATGAGGATTTATGTGAGTATAAATATTGTCTGTAAGATAATATTTGTATTTAAACTCACAGCTTTACTGTTGTAATAATAAAGTTGTAGTTGCTTCTCATACTATGTATTGACAACTCGTAATGGGTGATGTATACCTATTTTGGGGGCGCCACAGCTTGGTATCGAGCTTAGGATATGATCTCCGGCGAGATCGGGGAATAGAACTAGGAGGGAGAGACGAGTAAATCCTTCGCTAGTGTGTCCTACCTAAGCTTATTTGTTAGTCGGTCAAGATATAGGATATTATGTGATATATCGATTTCCTTAATTAACCCTTGTTTTATGACAAAGATTTGAGAATGTCGACCGAGAATATTAACAAAGGGAGTAAATGAGACCGTGGAGATGCCTGTATTTCACCAACGAGGAGAACGTGGTAACAGTCGGGCAATGTTCCTCCCGTGAACAACACCAATCGAAAGCGATGATGAACGAGGGATGTTTAGAAGCTTTTGCGCTTATGCAAAATCGCATTTAGGAGACTCGTGTTCAAAATACAGGAGAAAATGATAGCAATTCACCGGGTTGTCACAAACAAAGCAGCTCAAAGAGTCGGGACCACCAGACTTTAAGGGAAAGCCAGATCCGATCACGGCGGAAACACGGGTCAAACAAATTACCAAGATATTCGATGTCTTGGGATGCACGGAGGAACAGAAGGTTCCATTCGCCACCTTTATGTTCCGTGGCGAGGCAGACCATCGGTGGGAGTCTCGTGGAAGCGTATCCATCCAAACCGCACTCAAAGATGTCTTGGGAGACGCTTTCAGAGACTATTTAATGACAAATACTTTCCGAAAGTGTTCGCTATACGAAGGAAGTGGAGTTCATCGATTAGAGCAAAATAACATACGACGGTGTCTCAAAGACGAGGCAAAGTTTGCAGAGTTATCCGTGTTTGCACCTCATTTGGTGGAGAATGAGGAACGATGACGCGGATGTTTCTTAGAGGTTTGAAACCCTAGATACGCCAAGATCTCATTTCTCATAAACTTTCTTTATTCAGATGTTGTAAATGTGGCTCAATTATTAGAGCGAGATAACGAGTACTACCAACCGAGGGACCATAACCAGATCGTACCGTAGATAAAGAAGCCAATGTAATAATGATAACTCATGAGAAAGAAAAACAGACGACAGAAATGGTAACCACTCGTGGTAATCATGGTCATGAAAATGTAAGAAGCGAAGTCGAGGAGATTTTAAAAAGAGGAGATTTAACAACGACTATGTGAAGACGACAAAGCTTAGCAAAGAATCGGTTCTAAGGGAGGAGAACGACCACCCATTACATATGCTACAAATGCGAAAAAGAGGGACATATCACCAAACCGCCCACAACAGCTCAAGGTATGCTATAGTTGTGGAAAGGAAGGACATATCGCCGAGATCAGACGCAGAAGCGAAAAACCTAGTTCAATGGGGATGGTGACTCAAAAGATCGTCCCGTAAAAGTCAAAGTCAACGATTCTTGGAAGAGCGTTTGTCGTGACCGGTCATAATGCGAGGAACCCAAACGAGGTGATCACGGGTAAGTTATTTATAAATTCTTGCGAAGTTTATACCTTACTTGATACCGGTTCTACCCATTCATTTATCTCTCCCGCATGTGCTCAACGCTTAAACTTGACTACGGAGAAATTAGACTTTTCGACCTATCTATGGAAACTCCGTTAGAGAAACTTTCATCACATCCACTCGCTTATAAATCTTGCTTTGATTCAAGTTGGCACCATCACCTTACCCGTTAACCTTATCTCTTTAAAGATATTTGCTTTTGATGTGATTTTAGGGTTAACTACTTAACTACTCATCATGCCAAAATTGATTGCTTTCGTAAGGTTGTTAGTTTTCATATTCCTAACCAACCTGTTATTTAATTCAAGCAACTCAAACCATTAAAATCAATCACATTTTCATATCTAATCATAAAGCTATTCGCTTATTAAAAACGGATGTCAAGCTTTCTTAGCCCATGTTATGGATTTGAATAAAGACACGCCAAATTTGAATAATATTCCCGTTGTTATCGACTTTCCCGACGATTTCAAAGAACTTCCCTGCCTACCCCCCCTAACGTGAAGTTGAATTCTTTATTGATCTTGAACTCGCACAAAGCCCATTTCTAAAACCCCATATCGAATGGCTCCTATTGAACTTCAGAGTTAAAGGTCCAACTACAGAATTGTTGGACATCGGTTTCATTCTGGCCCCAAGACATCTCCTCGGGGTGCTCCTGCTTTATTTGTAAAGAAGAAAGACGGAGTATGCGACTTTCAGTATCGACTATCTGAAATCAACCATGTCACCATCAAGAATAGGTATCCTCACCTCGTATTGATGACTTGTTTGACCAACAGTAGGGGCACAATTCTTTTCAAAAATCGATCTTCGCTCGATATCATCACCAAGATTAGAATCGAGGATATTCCAAAGACCGCCTTCGTAACTCCTAGATGGGCATTATGAATTCTTAGTCATGTCTTTCTGACTAACTAATGCTCCTCGCGGCTTTCATGGATATGATGAACCGAGTATTCAAGGAATATTTGGATCATTGTTGTTGTCTTTATTGATGACATCCTTATATATTCCAAAAGTCGTGAAGATCATGAGCACCATTTGAAGTCGGTACTCCAAAGGCTTCGTGAAAACCAACTATATGCCAAATTGAAGAAATGCGAGTTCGCTTGAGGAAGTAGCATTTCGGGCATGTGGTGTCAAAACATGGAGTATCTGCTGATCCCACAAGATCAAGCAATACAAAGTTGGAGCAACCAAGTCGGTGGATCAAGTACGTAGCTTTTTGGCTTAATTGGTTATTATCGGAGATTCGTGGAAGGGTTTTCTAATCGCTACTCCATTAACTCACTAACTCTAAGGATACAAAATTCGCTTTGGAGCGAAGAATGCGAGAAAAGTTTCCAAGAGCTTAAGAGGAGACTTATTTCTAAGACTGTTCTAACAATACCATCCGGTTCTTGATGGATTTGTTATCTACAAATGATGCTTCGTGCAAAGGGTTAGGATGTGTTCTCATGCAACGTGGGAAAGTCATAGCCTATGCCTCGCGACAACTTAAAGAGTATGAGAGGAATTATCCTACTCATGATCTAGAGTCATGCAAGCAATGCTGCCACTAAAGATATGGAGGCACTATCTATATGGGGAGAAAGTGGAGATATATTCGCATCATAAAAGCCTTAAATATTTCTTCACTAAAAAGAACTCAACATGCTGCAAATGACGTTGGCTCGAGCTATATGAAAGACTACGACCACACTATTCAATACCATCCCGGTAAAGCGAACGTGGTAGCCGACGATCGATCGAGTAGAAGATCATATGCGGAACGAAAAGTATGATGTCAAGTATACGACAGAGCCAACTTTAATAGAAAAGTTAAGGTCGCTCAAGCCACCGAATCTTGAAATGATGCGTATGAAGAAGAAAGTACAAGAAGGAGCTATTCCTAAGCGAGAATCGATGAAGAAGGAATACTTCGAGTCCACTCTAGACTTTGTGGTTCCTAACGACTGATTTGAAGTACAAGATTATGATGGAGGCACACAATACACCATTTGCAATCCATCCTCGAAGTACTAAAATGTATCGTGATCTTCGACATACATTTTGGTGGAATAATATGAAGAGAGAGATTGCAAAGTTTATCTCGATGTGTTTAACTTGCTAACGTGTAAAGGCGAGCATCTAGTACCTAAGGGTCCGTTGCAACCACTTGAGATTCCTAATGGAAGTGGGAACACATTACCATGGATTTCATTACGTCGTCTTCCTACGGCTTCTCAAGGCATCAATGCTATTTGGGTTATTGTTGATAGATTAACCAAGTCTCGCTCATTTCTTGCCGATACGGAGACTTATTCTCTTGAACGCCTTGCTAGTATGTACGTAAATGAGATCGTGAGGTTGTATGGCATGCCCAGTATCCATAGTTTCGGATCGTGACCCAAGATTCACTTCAAGATTTTGGGTTAGCTTGCAAAAAAGCTATGGGCACGGGATTTGCGATTTAGTTCGCATACCATCCCCAAACCAGACGGACAATCGAGAGGACTATTCAAACTCTCAAGATTTATTAAGACTCAGTCCTAGACTTCAAGGGTAGTTGGGATAAGTATTTACCATCGGTGGAATTCTCCTACAACAACAAAGCTATCGTGCAAGTATAGGTGTGGCTCCATTCAAGCATTATATGGATGAAAATGTCGCTTCTCCAATATGTTGGGATGAGGTGGGTGAAGCAACATTGTTGGGACCCGAAGTTAGTACGTATGATGACTCACCGAAAAGATCCAAATAATTCGACAACGATACAAACCAAGCACAAGATCGACAAAAGAGTTATGCGGATCTTCATCGAAAGGACGGGAATTTAATGTAGGGATCATGTATTGTTGCGAGTTGCTCCATGGAAGGGAGTTACAAGATTTGGGAAGAGAGGAAAGCTCAATCCACGATTTATCGGTCCATTTCAAATTCTCGACCGAGTAGGAAATGTAGCCTATAGACTCATACATTACCTCCAGAGTATGTCTCGTGTTCATAATGTGTTTCATATATCCGTATTTCAGTAAATATGTGAAAGACCCGAACCACGCTATCGAGTTAGAACCCACGAGAGATAGCCAAGACTTAACGTATGAGGAGGTACCGCCAAGATCTTGGATAGGAAGGAGCATGTCCCACGCCAAGAAAGGTCATACCACAAGTTAAAGTTTTGTGGAGGAATCATGCTATAGAGGAAATGACCGGGAATTGAAACGAAAATGAAAGCGAGGTATCCTCACCTTTTCAAACACTGTGTATCGTGACGCCAATTTCGAGGACGAAATTTCATAAGGAGGGAGGTTGTAAGACCCCTCAAATTTTTTAAATAAAAAGGAATTTCCTTTATTTATTATTTTGAAATAAGTAAGGGTTGATTTGATTAATGTGGATAGTTAAGGGTTAAATACGCAAATATTTCAAAATAAGCAAGTGGTTATAAAATATTCATTTTGTTTGGGAATATTCGTTTCGGTCGTGGAATATTCGCATCGCGTCGGGGAATATTCGTATTTACTGCAGCAGCCCATGTGTGGGCCCCATAACAAAAAGCGATTGATGAAGAAAACGACAAATATAAGTTGGTTAAAAATAACTACAGAAGTTGTTACTGCTAAGACCGCTGAATACCCGGTGGTTAAAATACGTGAATACGCTGGGTCGCACAAAGAAGACACTCAGATTGCACAAAGATTGTTGAATTATCGATCCTTACGTAAGAAGGCACTACTCAATAATTTTTACAAAGAGTTACCGCTCAATATTTTATTTTATCGATTCAATAATTGCGCGTTGATATTTTATATTATCATTGTTCAATAATTGTCATCGCATTATTATCTCCATTATCGATCAATAATTCATATTATTTAAATAATATTATTAGATAAAGATTATTGGCAATGTCTAGAAAGTTCTCGCCAAGGAGAGGTTTGGTCACCTAATCATGCCAACCAAGAAGAGAAATCCTTATCTGAAAGCCCCTCTTCCTCGAAACTACCGTCATTATAATCAGGATTCTCAGAATATTATTTGTGAATAATTAATTATTGATTCATATGATAAAGAAATATTTATTTTATGTGGATATAAATGATGGATTTATTTATGTGGTTATAAATGAAGAAATTATTGTTGAGGTGTTTTATCAAGATTTTACCGTATCGAGGTATTAAAAATTAAATCGTGGGTTTTGAGATATATTATGGGGTTATAATTTTTAATCCGACCGTTGATTGTGGTAATTTTTGGGTATGTTATACATACATAAGTTGAGTATATGTCCACAAATTTTGAACCGTTAAAATGCACGAAATGATTTGTTATGAATTTTAAGAGGTGTCCGATTCGAAAATTAGGTTATAATTGATTTTGGTGGAAAATTCTAGAATTGAGTGGGCCCCACTTGTGGTTGGTGAAGAAATGTGCTGAATTTTATTTCAAATGTGGTGGGTGGCAATAGTAGCAGTAAAGCCATCGTGTAGCGTGTCAAGTCTGCTTCTACGGCTAACATTTTCCTATAAATAGAGGGCTAAGTTAGAATTGAAAATCACACCGTAAACAAAGTTTTCTCTTTCTCTCTATATTATTGAGCGATTTTGTGAGTATTTAGATACTTTGAGAGTTGTTGCTCAAGATAAGTTTCATTCAAAGATCACTTCCGACCTTTCCTTCCGGCACCGATTCTTTGAGGTAAGGGATATTATTTTTTTCGAATGATATTATTTCTTCAATATCATTATGTTGAAATGTTGATCCAAGTTTTATCAAATTTGGAACTTTTTCATGCTCGGGTTACTATTCATGAGTTACTATTCATGAGTTACTATTCATGAGTTACTATTCACGAAAGTTACTATTCACGAGTACTATTCATGAAGCGTGAAGATGTTTTTTTGTGGAATTTCTATCTTTTGGTGTCGGATTTACTATTCACGATACTTGACTATTCACGATATCAAGACTATTCACGATACTTCACTATTCACGATACTACTATTCATTCCAAAAAAAAAAAAAATTTCTTCTTTTTGTCCAAAATATCTATTTTGGATACTAGCTTTGATTGTATCCATGTTTTGATCATTCTTGAATTTTACACCACTATGATTATTTTTGAGGTATTTTTGACGTGGATAAAACAAAGTACTTAATCCTTAATCCTTAATCCTTGTCATTTTGTTTCACCGGATTCGCTTTTTTAAAATATTTTCATCATCCTCGCCTTAAATGATGATATTATTGAATATCTTTGGCCAGAGTGCAAAGATGAATGATTTCAAGAATATCTTTGGCCCAGTAGTGCAAAGATGAATGATTTCAAGAATATCTTTGGCTTGAGTGCAAAGATGAATGATTTACGAAGAATATCTTTGGCCCATCTTATGAATGATTTCAAGAATATCTTTGGCCTCAGTAGTGCAAAGATGAACAGTGTTTAGATGAATACGACCGATCGATGAATATCTTTGGCCCAGTAGTGCAAAGATGAACAGATTTAAATGATTAATCGATGAATATCTTTGCCTGTGATGATGAATATTTGATTCCGATGTATATCGATTGGTTACGTGGATAAAAGATAGATTTATGAACTTTTAAATTCATACATAGAAGATAGTAGTTTGCATTCTCTACTTAACTCTTCTAATGAATTATTATTTCACGCGAATATTGATTGAAAATTTGTTGTCTATCAGATTCTATTAAATTTTTCCTCGTTGAAGACTAACGATAATTTGTCAGATATTATCTTAGTCATAATATTCTTTTATCGAGCTAGTTGAGCTCACCCTTTTCCTTTTGTTCCATTCTTCTCGTGAGGCTAGAATATAGCGAGTACTTAGCCTGGGTATGGAATGAAGGTTTTAGAAAGGATTGTTTAGTAGTCCTCACCATTTTTGTAAAATAATGTATCAATAAATGTGATGAGGATTTATGTGAGTATAAATATTGTCTGAAGATAATATTTGTATTTAAACTCACGCTTTACTTGTTGTAATAATAAAAGTAGTTGTATCTGCATTCTATGTATTGACAACTCGTAATGGGTGATGTATACCTATTTTGGGGCGCCACATACTTGCTTTAGTGTCTCCACACAAATGATCATGAGATCAATCATCCTCATCCAACGAAAGCAAGCAACGTATGTACCAATCTATCCTGGATTCACTAATCCCCAATTTAGTAATCCAATGATTGGGAACTATTTTAGTTTTAAGCTTTCTAAGAATTTAGATCTCATTAGAATGATCATCATCATTATTCTAAAAGCATTGCTTAAAACTATGGGTTTATCACATATTATAAAACAACATCATGTAGATAATTTAAAAGCCTTTAATAAATTAATACTTTTTATTAATAAATGAATAAGATTGTTACAAAGTATATGCTTTATCATCAAACATGATTGGCTTGTGTGCATACTACTTTCAATCTCCCACTTGCATTAAAGCCAATCGTCATGGTATATCATACTCTTCTTCTCTAAGTGACGATTATCCTCATTGTTGGATAAGCTTTAGTTAATGGATATGTAATGTTGTTCATGAGAGTCCACTATCTCTATAGTGATTTCCCATCTTTCAATGATTCTAATAATCAAATGAAAGTGCCACAACACATGTTTAGATCCAAGATGAGACTTAGGAACTATTCCTAGTTACGTAATGAACTTTTAATCCAAACAATCAACTCAAAACTTCATTTATAGCTATATACTTTGTCTTTATCACTAAACCAAAGAACTCTTTCATTGTTTGGAACCTTTCCAATTCATCGCACCACCGCTCAAGATAACGCTTTACCTTAAATTGGATTTTTCTCTATCATCTTGGTCTGCATCGAAAAACTTGAGTCTCATAAGCCCTCTAGTTTTAATTTAGACCCACTATGAATATGATCACATCCTTAGTGCTTGTTAAGCACTTTAAGATGTTTTTCACTGACTCATAGTGAACTTCTCCATAATATGACTGATCAACATCAGGTCTTGTACATTTCATTGCATACATGATTGTCACTCATGCGACCTCTCTTTTTAGGAGTCTGTGGGGACTATTAAGAGAGATTCACTCCATGGCTCATCGACATGAGACATCTCTTGGAGTTTGCCATGCTAAACGACTTTAGCATCAAATGAATATACGTTCCTTGGATTAAGTCGAGCATCCTCTTGTATCTATCTATATAGATTTTATCCCCAATTAAGATACTCTTCCCAAACTATTCATGGAGGAATGTTTAGACAACTTTATCTTTACTGATTGTAGCATTGGTATGTAATTCCTCATCCGTAGTATATCAACATATAATACTAGAAATTTCACGACGCCTCCCATCGACCTTTTGTACACATTAGAACTCTTACCTCATCGTATGTAATTCTCGATCATCATCTTCTATGATGCGTATCTCATCATCATCATCCAAGATGAATCCATACCTCCTAGGTATCTTCTTCATTATTCCGCATTTATGATTCTCTTGCCAGGTACAATAGGTCTATCTACGTGTTCCTCTTATTTTACTTATAGTATTTTGTGGTTCTTGAACTCTTCAAGATCTATTATCCTCCCACTAGCCCCTTCAATGATAAACACCTTTATCTTAGAAGCAACGTGTTTCAAATAAACACCTTTTGCTATGTAGGATTATAGAACATATGCCCTAAACTTACTTTTAGGATGTCCCACAAATCAGACATGTCAAATTTTGTCCCAAGCTTATCCTTTGAAACCTTTTCACATAAGTTGGACAACCCTTATCTTAACATACTTAAGATTAGAATCCTCCCCGTCCATAACTTTTATGGAGTCTTCAATGGATTTTGAGGTTACCTTTTCAGAGATATGCGCCCATTTCTAGGACATGATCCTAGAAAAATAATACGAATGCTCGGTAAAATCATTATGGACCGCACCATGTCCAACAAGGTACGATTTTTCCTTTTAGATACATCAATCAATTATCATGTATCAAGAGGCGTCCCATTATGAGAAAACCATTTGAGATGATCTAAAACTTATTGCACAAGTATTTATTCATTGATCTAATCAAAAAATCTTAATACATTCTCAATTTGTTTCACTTCAATTCTTTGAACCTTTCAAATAATTCATACTTGTATTTCAAAGAAATACACACATTCAACTCTTTGAATGATCATCTCCTTTTCTTATACTAGTTTGTTCAATTTGTAAAATTATTTTTTCACGTAAGTCAAGTATACAAAATCCATTAAGTAATATTCCATTCTATACAAAACATTATTATTATAAATAGAACAACAATTGTTCTTAAATATAATACCAAAGATTTCATTGTTCAACAATAAAATAGAAATAATATTTCTAACAAGAACTGGAATACAATAACAACTTATTGACTTAATAGATTTGCCTGTAGGCAATGCTAAACTATATGTTTCTATGGCTAATACAGCAACCTTTGCTTCATTTCCCACATATATGATTACTTATATTTGTTTAGCTTTTTACTTCTGCTTGGTCCCTTCATAAATCTATATTTATGATAACCAAAGTCGGTATCCAATACCCAAGTAGAACCTTGACTTAAAGAAACTTTTATTTTAAATCATGAACAAATTTGTATTTATAACCGAAACTTCACTAAGCTTCTTTGGTTAGCCTCTCGCAAGATGCTTCTCGCAGCTTTCTTTCCAATGTCCGTGCTTATTGCGATTGGAAGCAAGCTCCTTTGCTATCCATATCGCTTTTGTTCTTATTATCCTTTGTTTATGCCTTTCTATTTACCTTTTTTGAATTGTTCTTCTTTTCGTAAGATCCTTTGGCCCCTACCAAGAAGACATGGTCTTTCTTGGTTGAAAGTGAC
The DNA here is from genome assembly GCA_020205615.1 of Panax quinquefolius. Classification (NCBI taxonomy): domain Eukaryota; kingdom Viridiplantae; phylum Streptophyta; class Magnoliopsida; order Apiales; family Araliaceae; genus Panax; species Panax quinquefolius. The sequence goes on from CM035152.1 coordinate 114,532,311, forward strand.
TCTCAACATTTTTCAACATGTTAAGCAAATCAACCAGGTCGATATCTAGCTTGTTTATATGAAAAATTCACAACAATTGTGAAAAGAGTCCGGAGTGAGTGCAAGATCAAATCTTGGCTCAACTCTCCATCCATGACAAAAACGGTTGTCCTAATTGATCAATCAAATTGATTATGTTAAGAACTTTTGTATGCATTTATAGTGCCATTGGCCATTCTAGATCGGAATAGCTCCTTAGATATCTCGATATCTATCAGCCCCACTTTCCTCACCATCAACTACTTGATGTGCAGGAATATAGTAGAAGCATCCATAGTTTCATGCGTGTTCCAAGCTCGTTACTCATGGATGCGAGCATGATGCATCGAGCCAATCGTGCATCATCTTGCCACTTTCTAAAAGTAGCAATGTATTCCTCGAGGCATTGTGCGCAACTATCGCAGGATAGATTTATTAAGGACATAAGATAACTTTTCACCATGAGAACTATTCTCAAATTCCTTAACCAATCTGCTTAATTGATGCGGTTAATTTAGCATCTAATATGCTTCGCAGGATGATAGTAATTTTAGACATTGTAAAATTTCAGAATGAATTTGTAATTAACAACATTTTAACATACATTCTTTTATTAATTACCAAAATAATTTAGGTCTTGTTTTAAATTGGTATCTCCCACTATTTTCTTCAAAACTATATTACCTCAATATATATAGTTCGGGAATATCTAATTAAAATTTTGCTAGTGAGAATAAGGATCCCATTTCAAATGTATATAGCCTTGTGGTGACACAACAAACTATATATAAATAAATAGGTAGACAACTTTTGTCAATTACATCAACTATCGTGAACTCCTTTTCTTTTTGCCTCTTAGATTATTTTGATCAAGTGGTGGCACATCCGAATCAAAATTATCCAAGTTAAGTCCCACCTAGCACTCCATATATTCAAAAAAGAAAATATCATCCTTGTGGTGACACAACAAAACAATATTGTTCAATTTTCTTTATAAGCATCAAATGTGATAAATTAACATCTTAAATACTTAATACTTGCCTTGTGGTGACACAACAAACTCATATTAAATATTTAATACTCTATTAATTTTATCATGCTAGAAGGCTTACGCTCGATATTCCAAATATCTTTGAACGCTTAGGACTTAATATAAAAATTGAGGGTTTTGTTATTAATTTGTCTCATCTTGTTTAGCGCATGCATTTATATATATATATATATAATATACGTCATTATATTAATGAACATGCTTGCAGCATGTTTATATATAATATATAGTATAAGCATGCACATATAGAATACTATATTCTACCCGATTAATTATGGACTTTTATTCTAGTTTGGTTCACTAGAGCCACCAAGTGAACCAAAAGGTCAAACCCTAGGGGTGCAAGAAATAATATTTAAATATAACTATTACATTTAAACCCTGGCTCCATTACAAACGGGTCTTCAAGCGCTCCTTGCTCCTTACTCCTTGATCTCTAATTCTTCAAAATTAATTCTAACTATTCCTATTACAAAACTATTTAAAATAAATAGAAACCTTGATCGCTGATCGAAGGGAAGTACATAGAGGAGATAGATATTATATTAAGAAAAATTAGAGAAGACGAGGTCTGCAGAATTCCCATTTAATAAAACCTATACATTCATGCATCCAACTAAAATAAAATCCAATCGCATCGTCAATAGTCCATAATCAATCCCATTTATTATCATACACATCATCATATGCATCAATAAATAACATTCATCTTATGAATAATAAACATTTAATATATATATTGATATCATTTAATGGGCAAATTTAGTTAGTATAAAATCTATTTTTGAATCAAAATAAACTCCTTTATTTTAATCCAAATTTAAATCAAAATAAAACTATTTTATTTTAATTTATCCAATTTTGAATAAAATAAACTAATTTATTTTAATCAAAATCTTTAATCAAAATAAACTCCTTTATTTTAATTAATTATGGAATCCAATTCCATGTAAAAAAAAAAATCCTTTATTAAAGGAAACACAGATTCTCTTTCTATTCATAAATAAACTCCTTTATTTTGAATAATATGAAATCATATTTCATATCTAAATAAACTCCTTTATTTAAGGAAATTAGGATTCTTTTTCCTATTCACAAATAAACTCTTTTATTTTGAATAATATGAAATCTTATTTCATATCTAAATAAACTCTTTATTTAAGAAAATTAGGATTCTTTCCCTATTCACAAATAAACTCCTTTATTTTGAATAATATGAAATCTTATTTCATATCTAAATAAACTCTTTTATTTAAGGAAAAATATAATCCAATTTCAACTCCAATTAGTTATCATGGAATCCAATTCCAACTCTAATTAGTTAATATGAAATTCTAATTTTAAAATTAAAATAAACTACTTTATTTTAATATTAAAATAAACCTTTTATTTTAATTATAAAATTATTAAAATATATATTATATATATATTTATACCAAATATTACTTTAATATATATATTTTATATATAATATAAATTACGTTATATATATCATATATGGCATATGATAATATATAAATAATTATTTCATATCGGAATCTATATGGCATATGGCATATAGATCATTGTACGATTTATATGTAGATAATATATATATATAATTATATATAAACAAAAGCTGGAGAAGATTACCCACGGATTCCTAATGAAAATTAGTCACCCACGAATTCATAAAAAAAAAAAAACGGTTTCCGAAAACAGTTTACGGTAAAATAATTTTTTTTTAAAATAAATTTTATACAATAAAATTATGCCCAATTAAATTGTTCTAAACACATATCAATATAAGTATCAAATTTGAACAATTAATAATTTGCATAAAGGTTTGGCTCTGATGCCACTGTTAGGTTTGTAATATTCAAGAACGCAATCAAATTGCAAAATAAGCGGAAATGTGTAAAAATCAGAGTTTTAAAAATTTTACAAACTATATACCCGGATCACCCTTTATGCACAATTATTAATTAAACGAAAAAGATAACGAATAAGAATCATACCCTTGAAGATCGAGCTTCCTCAGGTACAAGTTCACCTCCAATCCTTTTCGCGTTCAACTTGAATCCACCGGGTTTGGTTCCTTCCTTTGATCAACATTAGCCACCCAAGTGTTTGGCCTCTAGAGGTGATCCACCAAGGAAAAAGAATTTTTCAAGAAGAAGGGGTATTGGCTCAACCCTAGTTTTTTCTATCTCTATAGAAAAAGAACGTACTCTCCAACCATTGGAATTATTACGTATGATTTAATATCTGATATAAGACTCATCTTATAAAGATATCAGGTAACCTTATTTAATAAAATAATGTATTATTTAATTAAACTCTTTTAATTAAATAGGCTCCCTAATCTTATTAGGGATAATTAATTAAACTCCTTTAACTAATTTTTCCTCCTAATCCTATTAGGAATAAATGAGAGTACTTATATTAAATTAATTTCTAAACTCTTTTAGAAATTAAAATAATAATAATTGTAATAATATTAATAAGACTCCTCTTATTAATTTATATTTAATATTTCTAAAATATTAAATAATAAATATTAAGCTATTTAATTTATTCTATCACCATAGATTAAATTAAATATACATAACATATTATTACGATTATGCCATTAACTTCTTAAATAATTATTCTTCCTTTTATGGTGTGACCCTTTAGGTTCTCCATATTAAACCTAGGTTGTGAATAAATCAATTAGAACAATTCTAATCTTATTTAAATAAATAAATTAAATAATTAATTAATTTAAATAAATAATATTTATTCTACAATAGGGATAAGCCTTCCCAACGATCAACGACTTTCTAGATAATATAGATTTCAACATTAATCATAAAAGAACCTTTGAGTAAATAGTTACCGCATAATTCAATCCTTCCACCATACAATGTCCCAATTAAATATAAGACATGGAATTATCACAAGTCTTATTTTATTTAATTTTATGTATTTCGATCCTTAAATGCACAACTCCAAATAATGCAAATTAGAAACTCCTTTCTAATTTCATTACGCCAAAATCACATGGACTCTTCTGAAGTTGTCATTTATCGAATCACATAGGACATTTCTCTTCTTTTATTATACCCAAGCATACCCTTTGATATACCCTAAGGGTCTTAAGGAATAAGTCAAAGTATAACTCATCATACACAAGATACTATGATGATCTCAAGTCCAAGGATCACTTGTACTACTATCACTACAGAATTTCTATCGACAGCAAGTAAAACTCCATTAGGTATTCCTTAGCGAGCCACATTCAAAGAACTTATTTTCTAATAAGCACCTACATACTTGCTTTAGTGTTCCACATAAATGATCATGAGATCAATCATCCTCATCCAATGAGCAAGCAACGTATGTACCAATCTATCCTGGATTCACTAATCCCCAATTTAGTAATCCAATGATTGGGAACTATTTTAGTTTTAAGCTTTCTAAGAATTTACATCTCATTAGAATGATCATCATCATTATTCTAAAAGCATTGCTTAAAACTATGGGTTTATCACATATTATAAAACAAAGATCATGTAGATAATTTAAAAGCCTTTAATAAATTAATACTTTTTATTAATAAATGAATAAGATTGTTACAAAGTATATGCTTTATCATCAAACATGATTGGCTTGTGTGCATACTACTTTCAATCTCCCACTTGCACTAAAGCCAATCGTCATGGTATATCATACTCTTCTTCTCTAAGTGACGATTATCCTGCTATTGGATAAGCTTTAGTTAATGGATATGTAATGTTGTTCATGAGAGTCCACTATCTCTATAGTGATTTCCCATCTTTCAATGATTCTAATAATCAAATGAAAGTGCCACAACACATGTTTAGATCCAAGATGAGACTTAGGAACTATTCCTAGTTCACAGAATGAACTTTAATCCAAACAATCAACTCGCGGACTTCATTTATAGCTATATACTTTGTCTTTATCACTAAACCAAAGAACTCTTTCATTGCTTGGAACCTTTCCAATTCAACGCACCACTTGCTCAAGATAACGCTTTACCTTAAAGTGGATTTTTCATCATCTCTGGTCCATCTCAAAAACTTTGAGTCTGCTTAAGCCTCTAGTTTTAATTTAGACCCACCATGAATATGATCACATCCTTAGTGCCTAGGTTAAGCACTTTAAGATATTTTCACCGACTCATAGTGAACTTCTCCATAATATGACCGATGAACATCGTGTCTCGTACATTCATTGCATACATTATTATCACAATTCATAAGACCTCTCTTTTCGTGAGTCTGTGGGGACTATTAAGAGAGATACACCCATGGCTCATCGACATGAGACATCTCTTGAGTTTGCCATGCTAAACGACTTTAGCATCAAATGAATATACGCTCCTTGGATTAAGTCGAGCATCCTCTTGTATCTATCTATATAGATTTTATCCCCAATTAAGATACTCTTCCCAAACTATTCATAGAGGAATGTTTAGACAACTTTATCTTTCTTGATTGTAGCATTGGTATGTAATTCCTCATCCGTAGTATATCAACATATAATACTAGAAATTTCATGACGCTCCCATCGACCCTTTTGTACACACACTAGAACTCTTTACCTCATCGTATGTAATTACGGATCATCATCTTCATGATCGTATCTCATCATCATCATCCATGATGAATCCATACCTCCTAGGTATCTTCTAAGACTATTCCGATTTATGATTCATTTGAGGTACAATAGGTCTATCTACAGGTTCCTCTTATTTGACTTATAGTGTTTTGTGGTTCTTGAACTCTTCAAGATTTTATTCTCTACTTGACTCTTTTAATGGATTGTTTGTTCCGCTGTAGTTAAACTTGATGTTTGTTATACTTTATCAATTTAACATTGTTGAAGGATAATGATAATTTATTCTGCATTATCTTAGTTATAATATTTCTTACTGGGCTAGTTGAGCTCACCCTTTCTTTCACTGTTCTCTTCTCTTGAAATGAGAACGTTCTTGGACTAGTCGGGGAATGGAGTGACGGTCCAGATGATAGTTTTAGTAGTTCTCACTATTCTGTTAAATAGTGTGAAAATAAATGTAAAGAGGACTCTTTTGAGTGTGGATATTGTCTAGATGACAATATTCTTATTAAACTCTCAGTTTACATTTTGTCGTATTTTACACGACATCTGTATTATTAAGTTGTATTTGAATTTTGTACCATGTATTTGGCGACTCAAGATGGGTGATGTATACCTATTTTGGGGGCATCACAGTTGGTATCAAAGCGTAGGGATATGACCCCTGGCTGAGATGTGAGGCAAGAACTAGGAGGGGGGAGATGGGAAATTTCTTCGCTAGTATGACTTACCTAAGTTTATTTGGTATTTAATTGGTCGGTCAGAGTATAGAGATAATATGTGATATGTTAATTAACTCTTGTTTTGTGGCAGTGTTTGAAAATGGTAGCTGAAAATGTTAGGAATGGAGTGAATGAGACCATTGAGACACCTTTAATCACTAACCAGGTTAATGTGATGTCGATGAAGAAGAAATTAGAGATATCTACATGGTAAGTGAAGAACTAATAGTTAGACTTTGCTTGAGCTAGTTGTAGAAACGAGCAAATGAGAGTGAGGAAGAAGAGGAACCTGAGGATAATTGGTTAGAAGAAGTTTATGATCAAAATTTAGAATTTCAAAATCGTATTCACGAGTTAGAAGAGCAGGCTGAAGAACGGCAGACAGTCATGGGGCAAAGAGATGTAACAATTCAAAATTGTGTTACCCGATGTGCGATGCTTGAACAGAAGCACTCTTTGGCAGAGTATAAGATATTAGAGCTGGAATCTGAGAATGCTATGATCAAAGTTTTGATGAAAGAAGAAACAACTGAACGAAGGAGAATAGATGATGAATGGGTAAAAGTCGCACGACGCGTAGATATTGTAGAAAAAGACGTCCGATCCAATAAGGCCAAAATAAATGAAATGGATTATACTTTTTGGATAACAATTGGGAGAATCCAACATCGAATTCAGAATTACCCTGTGCAGAGCGGTCAACCCCAATTTGATATGGATCGGAGAATAATGATTCAAATCATGGACCAGGAATGTGAAGAAGCACTTAAGGGTGGAATGTACCCTATAGCAAAGTCAAATCCGATAGTTTAAGTGAGAGCGTTTATCGAGGAACCCGAACGAAGTTATTACGGGTAAGTTAATGATAAACTCTTGCGAAGTTTATACCTTATTAGATACATGTTCTACCCACTCTTTTATTTCTCCTACTTGCGCTCAATGTTTAAATTTAACTCCAGAGAAACTAGACTTTGATTTATCTGTTGAAACTCTGTTGGGAGAAACCTTCGTTACCTCCAATATTTATAAATCTTGTTTGATTCAAATCAACACTTTCACGTTGCCTGTCGATCTTATCTCTTTGAAAATACTTGCATTTGATGTGATTTTAGGAATCGATTGGTTAACTACTCATCATGCTTTTCGTAAGGTTGTTAGCTTTCATATTCCTAACCAACCTGTTATACGAATTCAAGCAACCAAACCACTAAAGTCAATCATTGTCATATCAAGCCATAAGTAAAGAGCCCCGATCCTTTCGTTGTTGACTTCCTTGTGTGGAATGCACCGAAGCCAGACTTTTCGTAGGGGATGTTGTGAATAACGATGACAAGTTGATAGGTATCAATGTGATGTGTTATCCAAGTCTTGGATGAGAGTCACAGTTTTGAATGATATTCTTGAAGACTTCTTAGCCTACCCCTAGAGCGTGAAATCGAATTTTGTATTGACACCAGTACAAAACCCATTTCTAAAACCCTCAAGTATTTCGTCACCCAAAACGAACGTATAATGCACCAAAGACGTTGGCTCGAGCTGTTAAAGATTACGATCGTACCATTCAATATCATTGTGGAAGAGCGAACGTGGTAGCTGACTCGTTAAATAGAAGATCGTATGCGTTTACGAGTGTGATGTTGTTAACATAAAAACCCATTTCGTTTAACTTACAAATGATGAAGATAGAGTTAAAGACTCTAGGGACCCACGTAAAGATAACGAATATACGAGTAGAATCGACTTTAATCGATAAAGTTAAAGCCGTGCAAGCTACATACTCAGAGCTGATAAATGTGAAGAAGAAGGTTCAAGATGGCGTTATTCTAGAAGCAAGAATCGATGAAGAGAGAAAATCTCAACCCTCGATTTTATTGGCCCATTTGAAATCCTTGATCGAGTAGGAACTGTGGCCTATAGACTCGTTTTACCGCCAAGTATGTCGCATGTTCATAACATTTTTCACGTATCGATGTTACATAAATATGTGGATGACCCGAACCACATTATTGATTTATAACCGGACGAGATAACGGATAATTTAACGTATGATGATGTACCTGTTAAAATCCTGGATTATATTCTACGCTTAAGGGTTATACCTCAAGAGTTAGAATCTGACGAAGTGTCCTCATTTGTTCGACGTACAAGGTACGTACGTAAATTTCGAGGGCAAAATTTCATAAGGAGGGGAGATTGTAAAATCCCAAATTTTACGAATAAAGATTTAGTTTTCTCAAAATATTTTTGTGAATATTATGGTTTGAATTTGAGATAATGTTATAGTTGTGGGTAGTATTTATAAATTTTGCAAAGTATGCAAGTTTTTATATAATATTCGATTGGTCGGGGAATACTCTTTTTTGTCGGGGAATATCCGTACGATGGTACAATCATTAGTGGACCCAACGGAATTATTGTTGAATTGAGAAAAATGACAAAAATATTTTTATGAAAATAATAACGAAAGTTTTACGATTAAAAACTATTGAACTACTCGAGTAGTAAAAGTACAATAATGTCTGGCGTGGTTGCATAGTAGCACTACGGTATTGGTTATTGATGCTTACGTGAGAATTCACTCAGTTATACTCAATTATTACTACAGTAATTGTTGCATCATATCTCTTATATTATTGATTCGATTATTGTCACAGTAGCATATGCATAATATGCTATATTATTAAATCAATAATTGAGACGACAAAGTTATTCATATTATTAAATTGTAATATTTACAATGTCTAGAAGTTTTGTCAAGGAGAGGTTTGGTCATCTAATTGCACGCCAATAAGGAGAAATCCTTATTGGAAAGCCTCCTCTTTCCTAGGAATGACCTGGTTGTTAAATATTGTGAGTTATAATATTACTGATGAATAAGTTCGTGTTGATTAAAGATGAAATTGATAGTTCTATTATGTTGGGATTATTGGTGTTAGTAGAAGTCAACATTTATTTCAATAATAATTGATGTCTGGAGGTTATATTGTTTAATCGAATTATTCGGCACTTTTCGGTATAGAGAGTACTATTCATAAGTTACTATTCACGAGTTACTATTCACGAGTTACTATTCATGAGTTACTATTCATGAGGTACTATTCACCCAAAAAATATATTTCTTTTTCTCATCCAAATCTTTTTTGGGTACAATATTATTCCATGAGGAGATGTGCTAATTTTTTGAATTCATTGGTTGAAATTATGTTAGTAAATCAATATGGATCGTTGGTTTAAAGTTTTAATAGTAAATCAATAATTCATTTAAATATATTATTATAATATTATATTATAGTAGTATGATGTGATTATATGATAGTATGTTTTTTATAATTTGAATGGTAACATTATTATAGTAAATTCATGGTATAAAAGTAAAATGAGGTGGAATAGAACAATTTGAATTTGAATTACGATGATGTAAGCAATGATGTCATCGAGAAACGATGAGGTAAGCAATGATGTCAATGATGTCGGAAGGATGATGTAAGCAATGATGTCATATGATCGATGATGTTTATGATGTCATAAATTATGGCGAAAAAGACTACTTTACCCTTACTCTACCAAGTTTATAAATAGAAGCTCATTCCTTCATTATTTTCACGAATTCACTAAAGCTATAGAGCGAGAAAGAATAGAGAGAATAAGAGAGAAAGAAGAAGAATCTTCTGTTACTACAATATTGCGGTATCCAATTTCCTACTAAGGTAAGGGATATTATTTGTTGTACTTGTAAGGGGTATTATTTCATTCGTATTCATGAAGAGAACTTCAGTTATTCCATTCTTTATTATTCTATTGAATAACTCATATACGCGACTACCCTATACTTGGTGAAATTCTTTTGTTATTCCATTCTTTATCATTATGTTGAATAACTTTATGTCTATCGCAATCTGCATACATGGTGAAATTCTTCCATTATTCCATTTTTTTATTATTCTCATTTAGAACATCCTATCATGCGTTATGCATGACCAATTCCGTTGTTTATTATTCCATTGGAATATCCATGCCTATGCATTACGTTTGACTTGGTTTCATTATTTATTATTACATTGGAATATCACATGCATGCGCGCTTACGCATGACTTCGGATTCCATTATTTATTATTCTATTGGAATAACCTATTCAATGCTTGATCTATCGCATGCCTGGTGATTTTTTTTGTTATTCCATTCTTTCTTATACTCAATTGGTTAAAGTTTTGACTTCTATACTCCATGAAATTAGTGGAATATCCTTGATATTTGCGCTTCATTCAGTATCTTTTCATGGAAATATTCTTCAGAGCATTCTTGAGTTTTATTCTACAAAGAAGTATCATGTTGACAATTTGGACATTATTAGTTCCTAGATAAATTAATTCTTGAACTTGTTTTATTGAATTTTTATATCATTATCATCATCCTCATGTTTATATTATGTTGAAAGTCATCATGGCACGTGTGTGCATAGATGGACTTGGTATGATGATTATGACCAGATTATTCGGTGTAATCATGATCGTAATGTTACAAATGATATGGAAAAAGTCCTCATTGACCGTGTAGTGCATTGATGGACAGATTGTTGGCATGATCAGACGACCATTGATGAATACACGAATATCCTCGGCCGTAGTGCATGGATAATTTGTGGTTGTGATACTAATGAATATCTTTGGTAGTAGTGTAGAGATGATGTGGATTATTTATTAAGTTTGAGTCTCAAATGTGATAAAAGTGATGAAAAACCTTTTAAATCATAAAAGATAGTAGATTTTATTCTCTACTTGACTCTTTTAATGGATTGCTTGTTCCGCTGCAGTTAAATTTGATGTTTGTTATACTTTATCATTTTAACATTGTTGAAGGCTAATGATAATTTATTCTGCATTATCTTAGTCATAATATTTCTTACTGGGCTAGTTGAGCTCACCCTTTCTTTCACTGTTCTCTTCAGGAAATGAGAACGTAGCCGGGACTAGTCGGGGAACGGAGTGACGGACCATATGATAGTTTTAGTAGTCCTCGCTATTCTGTTAAATAGTGTGAAAATAAATGTAAATAGGACTCTTTTGAGTGTGGATATTGTCTAGATGACAATATTCTTATTAAACTCTCAGTTTACGTTTTGTCGTATTTTACACGACAGCTGTATTATTAAGTTGTATTTGAATTTTTTACCATGTATTTGGCGACTCAAGATGGGTGATGTATACCTATTTTGGGGGCCTCACAACTTGTTCTCAAGAAGCTTTTGGAGTATTGATCACAAGTGGCGTTCATGATCTTCAAGACCCTTGAAGTATGTAAGACCCGAACTTTTATGAATAAAAATTAATTTTTCTATAAATATCATTTTTGAATATTATGGTTTGAATTTGAGATAATGTTATAGTTGTGGGTAGTATTTATAAATTTTGCAAAAGTATGCAAGTTTTTATATAATATTCGATTGGTTTGAATATACTCTTTTGTGGGGAATATCCGTACGATGGTACAATCATTAGTGGACCCAACGGAATTATTGTTGAATTGAGAAAAATGACAAAAATATTTTTATGAAAATAACGGCGAAAGTTTTACAGTTAAAACTGTTGAACTACTCAAGATAGTAAAAATACGATGTCTGTCTGCGTGGTTGCATAGTAGCACACGGTATTGGTTATTGATGCTTACGTGAGAATTCACCCATTATACTCAATTATTACTACAGGTAATTGTTGCATCATATCTCTTATATTATTGATTCGATTATTGTCACAGTAGCATATGCATAATATGCTATATTATTAAATCAATAATTGAGACGACAAAGTTATTCATATTATTAAATTGTAATATTTACATGTTCAGAAGTTTTGTCGAGGAGAGTTTGGTCATCTAATTGCATGCCATAAGGAGAAATCCTTATTGGAAAGCCTCTTTCCTAGGAATGACCTGGTTGTTAAATATTGTGAGTTATAATATTACTGATGAATAAGTTCGTGTTGATTAAAGATGAAATTGATAGTTCTATTATGTTGGGATTATTGGTGTTAGTAGAAGTCAACATTTATTTCAATAATAATTGATGTCTGGAGGTTATATTGTTTAATCGGGTATTCGGGGCACTTTTCGTGTCGGAGTACTATTCATAAGTTACTATTCACGAGTTACTATTCACGAGTTACTATTCATGAGTTACTATTCATGAGGTACTATTCACCCAAAAAATATATTTCTTTTCTGTCCAAATCTTTTTTGGGTACAATATTATTCCATGAGGAGATGTGCTAATTTTTCAGACCGTTGGTTGAAATTATGTTAGTAAATCAATATGGATCGTTGGTTTAAAGTTTTAATAGTAAATCAATAATTCATTTAAATATATTATTATAATATTATATTATAGTAGTATAATGTGATTATATGATAGTATGTTTTTTATAATTTGAATGGTAACATTATTATAGTAAATTCATGGTATAAAAGTAAAATGAGGTGGAATAGAACAATTTGAATTTGAATTCTGATGATGTAAGCAATGATGTCATCAGAACGATGAGGCAAGCAATGATGTCATCGGAAGGATGATGTAAGCAATGATGTCATATGATCGATGATGTAAGCGATGATGTCATAAATTATGGCGAAAAGACTACTTTACCCTTACTCTACCAAGCTTATAAATAGAAGCTCATTCCTTCATTATTTTTCACGAATTCACTAAAGCTATAGAGCGAGAAAGAATAGAGAGAATAAGAGAGAAAGAAGAAGAATCTTCTGTTACTACAATATTGCGGTATCCAATTTCCTACTAAGGTAAGGGATATTATTTGTTGTACTTGTAAGGGGTATTATTTCATTCGTATTCATGAAGAGAACTTCTGTTATTCCATTCTTTATTATTCTATTGGAATAACCTGTATACGCGGACTACCCTATACTTGGTGAAATTCTTTTGTTATTCCATTCTTTATCATTATGTTGGAATAACTTTTACATGCTAAGTACCGCATACATGGTGAAATTCTTCATTATTCCATTTTTTTATTATTACATTAGAACATCACATACGTGCGCTTTGCGCTTGACACAGGGTTCCGTTGTTTATTATTACATTGGAATATCCTGTCTATGCATTACGTATGACTTCGGTTTCATTATTTATTATTACATTGGAATATCACATGCATGCGTTCTACGTGACACGGATACATTATTTATTTATTACATTGGAATAACCTATCTGTGCGATTCATCGCATGCCTGGTGATTTTTTGTTATTCCATTCTTTCTTATACTCGATTGGTTAAAGTTTTGACTTCTATACTCCATGAAATTAGTGGAATATCCTTGATATTTAAGCGCTTTCATTCGATATCTTTTCATGGAAATATTCTTGAGCATTCTTGAGTTTTACTCTACAAAGAAGTATCATGTTGACAATTTGGACATTATTAGTTCCTAGATAAATTAATTCTTGAACTTGTTTTATTGAATTTTTATATCATTATCATCATCCTCATGTTTATATTATGTTGAAAGTCATCTGTGGCCTGTGGTGCATAGATGGACTTGGTATGATTATGACCAGGGATTATTCGGTGTAATCCTGATCGTAATGTTACAAATGATATGGAAAAAGTCCTCATTGACACGTAGTGCATTGATGGACAGTTGTTGGCATGATCATGACCATTGATGAATACACGAATATCCTTGGCCGTCGTGCATGGATAATTTGTGGTTGTGATACTAATGAATATCTTTGGCCGTAGTGTAGAGATGATGTGGATTATTTATTAAGCTGAGTCTCAGCGATAAAAGTGATGAAAAACCTTTTAAATCATAAAAGATAGTAGATTTTATTCTCTACTTGACTCTTTTAATGGATTGCTTGTTCATTCTTGATTAAATTTGATGTTTGTTATACTTTATCATTTTAACATTGTTGAAGGCTAATGATAATTTATTCTGCATTATCTTAGTCATAATATTTCTTCTTGGGCTAGTTGAGCTCACCCTTTCTTTCACTTTGTTCTCTTGAAATGAGAACGAAATGGCCGGACTAGTCGAGGAAATCGGAGTGACGGACCATATGATAGTTTTAGTAGTCCTCGCTATTACATTTAAATAGTGTGAAAATAAATGTAAATAGGACTCTTTTGAGTGTGGATATTGTCTAGATGACAATATTCTTATTAAACTCTCGATTTACGTTTTGTAAGTATTTTACCTGACAATTTGTATTATTAAGTTGTATTTGAATTTTTTACCATGTATTTGGCGACTCAAGATGGGTGATGTATACCTATTTTGGGGGCCTCACAACTTGTTCTCAAGAAGCTTTTGGAGTATTGATCACAAGTGGCGTTCATGATCTTCAAGACCCTTGAAGTATGTAAGACCCGAACTTTTATGAATAAAAATTAATTTTTCTATAAATATCATTTTTGAATATTAAGGTTTGAATTTGTTATAATGTTATAGTTGTGGGTAATATTTATAAATTTTGCAAAGTAAGCAATTTGTTATATAATATTCGATTGGTCGAGGAATATTCGTTTTAACAGGGAATATTCGTGCGACGACACAATCATTGGTGGACCCCACAACATAATTATTGTCGGAATAAGAAAACGACAGAAATATCTTTTTATGAAAATAACGGCGAAAGTTTTACCGTTAACTGTTGAAATATCCGGTGTTAAAGAAATCATGTCTGCGTGGTTGCATAGTAGCAGCACACGGTATTGATTATTGATACTTACGTGAGAAGTCACTTCGGTTTTGTTCAATTATTATTACGATAAATTGTTTGCATAGTATCTCACGTTATTTGATTTAATTATTGTTGATATTTTATATATTATTAAATCAATAATTGAGACGACAAAGTTATTCATATTATTATTTGCAATATTGACAATGTCTAGAAGTTACATCGAGGAGAGGTTTGGTCACCTAATTTGTGCGCCTGATAGGAGAAATCCTTATTGGAAAGCCCTCTTTCACCGGAGCGACACGGTTGTTAAATATTGTGAATTATAATAATGATGATAAATGTTGTTAAAAATATTAAGAGAATTTTTATGAAGTATTTGATGTAAATTTTGAACCCCCATTTACCCATTTTTCAAAATAATCGGTAGAAAATTATTTTATATAATAAAAGGTGGGGCTACATGTGGGGCCCACGGGAGGAAGAAAAGAATGAAATGGAAATGGGGGGGGGGGAGGTAAGTGTATATATATATATATATATATATATATATATATATTTTATAAGTTTTATAAGTTTTGTTTTATTTGATTATAAATAGAATATATTATATTTTATTTAAAGTTTTCATTTTATTAGAATATTTTATTGCATAGTAATGCACAGTAAAAATCAAAATTCAAAAAATTTTCCTTCAGCCGACGCCCGTGAACGAATTACTGTGCACACGTGATTTTCTAAATTCAAATAGTATCCTTTCCATTCTCCTATAAATAGGATGCTTAGTTAGAATTGAAAATTACACGTAATCGAAGAATTCTTCTTCATAATATTGAGCGTATTTCTTTTCGAGTTTTAGAAATCTTTGAGCATAGAAAATAGTGAAAGTTTTCTTCAAGAATATCCCCGCTATACCGGTTGGAATACTCTTCTTTTTCAAGGTAAGGGATGTTATTTTTGTTCAATATTAATTGAAATAATATTTTCTTCCATACTACGTAGTATGTAGGTAATATTATTTCATTACGCATTTCAATTCTATACTCGTTTTGTTAAAGTTTTGGCTTCTATACTCCATGAAATTAGTAGAATATCCTTGATATCTGCGTTTCATCTAAAATCTTTTAATGGAAATATTATTCTGAGCATTCTTCATAAGTTTTAACTTTTTCATGCTGAAATACTATTCACGGGGTTACTATTCCCGAAGTACTATTCACGGTACTATTCACTTTCGAGTACTTTATTCACCCGGTACTATTCATGATAAAAAGTGATTCGTTTTCGGTCAAATTATTTTGGTACAATATTATTCTTGAATTTTACTCCACAAAGCAATATCCGTTGACAATTTGGACATTATTGAATTACGGATAAATTAAATTATAAATCTTTAAAATTTATCCTTTGCTTTCTTTTTAATTGAATTCTTATATCATTGTCATCATCCTCATGCTTATATTATTATGAAAGTCATCTTTGGCCCATAGTGCGTAGATTGACTTGGTATGATTATGACCAAGGATTATTCGGTATAATCATGACCGTAATATTACCAATGATGTGGTAAAAGTCCTCATTGGCCCGTAGTGCATTGATGGACAATTGTTGGCATGATCGTGACCATTGATGAATACACGAATATCCTTGGCCCGTAGTGCATGGATAATTTGTGGCCGTGATACTAAAGAATATCCTTGGCCGTAGTGCAGGGGTGATTCGATGATGTGGATTATTTATTAAAATTTGAGTCTCGATAATAAAAGTGATGAAAAACCTTTAAAATCATAGAAGATAGTAGATATCATGCTCTACTTTACTCTTCTAATGGATTGCTTGTTCCGCTGCAGTTAAAATTGATGTTTGTTATATTTTATCAGTTTAACATTGTTGAAGACTAATGATAAATTATTACGCATTATCTTAGTCATAATATTTCTTCTTTGGGCTAGTTGAGCTCACCCTTTTGCTTTCATTGTTCTCTTGAGGAAATGAGAATAACGTGGCGGGACTAGTCGGGGAATGGAGTGATGGTCCAGATGTTTGCATTAGTAGTCCTCACTATTCTATGAAATAGTGTGACAATAAATGTATTGAGGACTCCATTTGAGTTTGAATCTTTATCTGAAGACAATATTCTTATTTAAACTCTCGGTTTATGTTTTGTCGTATTTTACACGACAGTTGATTATTCAGTTGTATTTGAATTTTGTACCATATATTTGGCGACTCAAGATGGGTGAAGCATACCTATTTTGGGGGCGTCACAGTTGGTATCAAAGCTTAGGGATATGATCCCTGGCTGAGATGTGAGACAAGAACTAGGAGGGAGAGGCGGGAATTCTTTTCGCTAGTATGACCTACCTAAGTTTATTTGGTATTTAATTGGTCGGTCAGAGTATAGGGATAATATGTGACATGTCAATTAACCCTTGTTTTGTGGCACTATTTGAAATTGGCATCCGAGAATGTTGAGAATAGTAGTGGAGCACAGGAGACCGTTGAGTCACCACAGATCAATACCGAATAATAATGTGCAGGAAGACAATAATCCTTAGGTAAACAACAACGATCAAATGATGAGCGATGGGATGTTCGGAGGCTTTATGCAATTCATGCAACATCAAGCGAGAGCAACTCTTGTCAAAATGCAGTGGAAACAAAGGACAACTCTCGACGATCACAAATAAACAGTTCGAGGAGCTGGGACCACCGAGTTTTTGGAGAGCCAAAACCACTTAAGGCGGAGGCGTGGATAAAGCGGATCAACAAGATATTTGATGTCTTGGGATGCTCTAAGGAAAAGGTTCCTTTGCCACCTTCATGTTGCGCAGCGGAGGCGATTCTTGGTGGGAATCAGTAAAAGCGTACTCAACTGAGGTTTGTAATATTCATGAACGCATGATCAAATTGCAAAATAAAAGCGAGCGTGTAAAATCGAGTTTAAAAAATTTTACAAACCATATACGGATCACCCTTTATGCACAATTATTAATTAAGCGAAAAGATAAAGAATAAAATCATACCTTGAAGATCGAGCTTCCTCGGTACAAGTTCACCTCCAAATCCTTTTAGCGTTCAACTTGAATCCACGGGTTTTGTTCCTTCCTTTGATCAGCGTTAGCCACCCATATGTTTTGGCCTCTGGGGTGATCCACCAGAGAAGATAAAGATTCAAGAAGATGGGTGGTTGGCTCAAACCTAGTTTTTCTATCTCTACATAGAAAAGGCGTACTCTCAAACAATTGGAATTATGTATGTTGTAAAAAGTCAACAACCACCCATCACCCATAATAAGACTCCTCTTATTTATAGATGTGGGAAACCCATCTTAACAATTAAGGAATTGGGTTTTATTTAATTAATTAAATTCTTTTAATTAATTAAGCTCCCTAATCTTATTAGGGATAATTAATTAAACTCCTTTAACTAATTTTCCTTCCTAATCCAATTAGGAATAAATGAGAGTACTTATATTAAATTAATTCCTAAACTCTTTTAGAAATTAAAATAATAATAATTGTAATAATATTAATAAGACTCCTCTTATTAATTTATATTTAATATTTCTAAAATATTAAATAATAAATATTAAGCTATTTAATTTATTCTATCACCATAGATTAAATTAAATATACATAACTATATTATTACGATTATGCCATTAACTTCTTAAATAATTATTCTTCCTTTTATGGTGTGACCCTTTAGGTTCTCCATATTAAGCCGTTTGTGAATAAATCAATTAGAACAATTCTAATCTTATTTAAATAAATAAATTAAATAATTAATTTATTTAAATAAATAATATTTATTCTCTGATAGGGATAAGCCTCCTAGCGATCAACGACTTTCCGGATAATATAGATTTCAACATTAATCATTAAAGAACCTTTGAGTAAATAGTTACCGTGCAATTCAATCCTTCCACATCTGATGTCGATTAAATATAAGACATGGAATTCTTGTCAAGTCTTATTTTATTTAATTATATGTATTTCGATCCTTAAATGCACAACTCCAAATAATGCAAATTAGAAACTCCTTTCTAATTTCATTACGCTTTAACCAAGGACTACTTTGGGTTGTCATTTATCGAATCACATAGGACATTTCTCTTCTTTTATTAGAAGTGGTAGATTCTTTATTGATCATACATTATCTCCATGTACAACTTATTATACCCAAGCATACCCTTTGATATACCTAAGGGTCTTAAGGAATAAGTCAAAGTATAACTCATCATACACGAATCTACTATGATGATCTCAAGTCCAGGATTACTTGTACTACTATCACTCTGAAATTCCTATTGACGAGCAAGTAAAACTCCATTAGGTATTCCTTAGCGAGCCACGTTCGATGAACTTATTCTCTAATAAGCACCTACATACTTGCTTTAGTGTCTCCACACAAATGATCATGAGATCAATCATCCTCATCCATGAAGCAAACAGCGTATGTACCAATCTATCCCGGATTCACTAATCCCCAATTTAGTAATCCAATGATTGGGAACTATTTTAGTTTTAAGCTTTCTAAAATTTAGATCTCATTAGAATGATCATCATCATTATTCTAAAAGCATTGCTTAAAACTATGGGTTTATCACATATTATAAAAGCAACATCATGTAGATAATTAAAAGCCTTTAATAAATTAATACTTTTTATTAATAAATGAATAAGATTATTCAAAGTATATGCTTTATCATCAAACATGATTGGCTTGTGTGCATACTACTTTCAATCTCCCACTTGCACTAAAGCCCGATCGTCATGGTATCTCATACTCTTCTTCTCTAAGTGGCGATTATCCTGCTGTTGGATAAGCTTTAGTTAATGGATATGTAATGTTGTTCTTGAGAGTCCACTATCTCTATAGTGATTTCCCATCTTTCAATGATTCTAATAATCAAATGAAAGTGCCACACACATGTTTAGATCCAAGATGAGACTTAGGAACTATTCTAGTTACGTAATGAACTTTTAATCCAAACAATCAACTTGCGACTTCATTTATAGCTATATACTTTGTCTTTATCACTAAACCGGTAACTCTTTTTCTTGTTTGGAACCTTTCGATTCAACTTGCACCTTTATTCAAGATAACACTTTACCTTAAAGTGGATTTTTACATCATCTTGAGTGCATCTAAAAAACTTGAGTGCATTAAGCCCTCTAGTTTTAATTTAGACCCACCATGAATATGATCACATCCTTAGTCTTGGTTAAGCACTTTAAGATGTTTTCAGCGACTCATAGTGAACTTCTCCAGAATATGGTGATCGACATCGGTCTCGTATATTTCATTGCATACATGATTGTCACTTCATGCGACCTCTCTTTTTAGGAGTGCATGGGGACTATTAAGAGATACACTCCATAGCTCATCAACATGAGACATCTCTTGGAGTTTGCCATGCTAAACGACTTTAGCATCAAATGAATATCGTTCCTTGGGTTAAGTCGAGCATCCTCTTAAATCTATCTATATAGATTTATATCCCCAATTAAGATACTCTTCCCAAATCATTCATGGAGGAATGTTTAGACAACTTTATCTTTCTTGATTGTAGCATTGGTATGTCATTCCTTATCAAGTAGTATATCAACATATAATACTAGGAATGTCACGATGCTCCCATGACCCTTTTGTACACACTAGGTTCATTCTTATTTTTGATAAAATCAAACTCTTTTGATTGCCTCATCAAAAGCAATGTTCCATATTTGAGAAACTTGTTTCAATCCATTTCTCACGAGTGTCTACAACACTTACCTCATCATATATTCATCTTCTATGATGTGTACCTCATCATCATCATCTATGATGAATCCATACCTCTAGGTATCTTGATTACTATTCAGATTCTGATTCGGTTGTGGTATAATAGAATTACATCTATGGGTTCCTCTTATTTGACTTATAGTGTTTTGTGGTTCTTGAACTCTTCAAGATCTATTATCCTCCACTAGCCCCTTGAATGATAAACACCTTTATCTTAGAAGGCGGCGTGTTTACAACAACAAACACCTTTTGCTAAGTAGGATTATAGAACATATACCTAAACTTACTTTAGGATGTCCCACAAATCTGTACATATCAAATCTTGTCCCAAGCTTATCCTTTGAAACCTTTTCACATAAGTTGGACAACCCTTATCTTAACATACTTAAGATTAGGAATCCTCCACATCCATAACTTTTATGGAGTCTTGGGGCGGATTTTGAGGTTACCTTTTTAAAGATATGTCTGACCATTTCTAGGACATTATCCTAGAAGGATCTTTGGAATGTCGGTAAAATCATTATGGACCGCACCATGTCCAATAAGTACGATTTTTCCTTTCGGATACATCAATCAATTATTAATGTATCGGATGTGTCCATTATGAAAAACCATTTGAGATGATCTAGAAACTTATTGCACAAGTATTTATTCCTTGATCTAATCAAAGAATCTTAATACTTTGCCAATTTGTTTCACTTTTGAATTCTTTGAACCTTTCAAATAATTCACACTTGTATTCAACAAATACACACATTCAACTCTTTGAATGATCATCTCCTTTTCTTATACTAATTTGTTCGATTTGCAAAATTATTTTTCATGTAAGTCAGTATACAAAATTTATTAAGTAATATTCGATTCTATACTGAAACATTATTATTATAAATAGAACAACAATTGTTCTTAATTATAATACCAAAAGATTTCATTGTCCAACAATAAAATGGAAATAATATTTTTAACAAGAAGCTGGAATCTGATAACAACTTATTGACTTAATAGATTTGCCCGTAGGCATTGCTAAACTATAAGTTTCTATGGCTAATATGGCAACCTTTGCTTCATTTCCCATACGTAGGATTACTTATATTTGTTTAGCTTTCTACTTACCTTGGTCCTTCATAAATCTATATTTATGATAACAAAGTCGGTATCCAATACCCAAGTAGAACCTTGACTTAAAGAAAATTTATTTTAAATCATGAACAAAAAGCGTATTTATGGCAAAACTTCACTAAGCTTCTTTGGTTAGCCTCTGCAAGATGCTTCTCATGATTTCTTTCCGATGTCGAGGCTTATTGCGGTGGAAGCAAACTCCTTTGCTATCCGTGTCGGTTTTGTTCTTATTATCCTTTGTTTATGCCTTTCTATTTACCTTCTTTGAATCGTTCTTCTTTTGAGAAGATCCTTTGGCCCCTACCGATAAGACTTGGTCTTTCTTGGTTGGAAAGTGACTCTCAACATTTTTCAACATGTTAAGCAAATCGGTGAGGCGATATCTAGCTTGTTCATATGAAAAATTCACAACAATTGTGAAAGGAGTCAGGGAGTGAGTGCAAGATCAAATCTTGGCTCAACTCTCCATCCATGACAAAACATGTTGTCTAATTGATCAATCAAATTGATAATGTTAAGGACTTTTATGCATCTTTGTAGTGTCATTGGTCATTCTAGATCGGAAGAGCTCCTTAGATATCGATATCTATCGGTCTACTTTCCTCACCATCAACTACTTGATGTGCGGGAATATAGTAAAGCATCCATAGTTTCATCTTGTGGCTTTGAAGCTCGTTACTCGTGGATCTGAGCATGATGCGTTGAGCCAATGTGCATCATCTTGCCACTTTCTAAAAGTAGCAATCTCTTCCTCGGAGGCATTATGCGCAACCATTGCGAGGGATAGGCGTATTAAGGACATAAGATAGCTTTTAAACCATGAGAACTATTCTCAAATTCCTTAACCAATCATTTTAATTGATTACGGTTAATTTAGCATCTAATATGCTTTCCAGCGTGATAGTAATTTTAGACATTGTAAAATTACGTAAATGAATTTGTAATTAACAACATTTTAACATACATTCTTTTATTAATTACCAAAATAAATTAGGTCTTGTTTTAAATTGGTATCTCCACTATTTTTTTCTTCAAACTATATTACCCTCACTTATATAGTTAAATAAAATCTAATTAAAGATTTGCTAGTGAGAATAAGGATCCCATTTCAAATGTATATAGCCTTGTGGTGACACAACAAACTATATATAAATAAATAGGTAGACAACTTTTGTCGATTACATCAACTATGCAACTCCTTTTCTTTTGCCTCTTAGATTATTTTGATCAGTGGTGGCACATCCAGAATCAAAATTATCCAAGTTAAGTCCGACCTAGCACTCCATATATTCAAAAAGAAAAATATCATCCTTGTGGTGACACAACAAAACAATATTGTTCAATTTTCTTTATAAGCATCAAATGTGATAAATTAACATCTTAAATACTTAATACTTGCCTTGTGGTGACACAACAAACTCATATTAAATATTTAATACTCTATTAATTTTATCATGCTAGAAAGCGACGTTCGATATTCCAAATATCTTTGAGCGCTTAGGACTTAATATAAAAAAATTGAGGGTTTGTTATTAATTTGTCTCATCTTGTTTAGCGGCATGCATGCATATATATATAAAATACGCGTCGTATTAATGAACATCACGCATGTTTGCATAATATATAATATATATATATATATAGCATGCACATATAGAATCTTATATACTCTACGGATTGATTATGGACTTTTATTCTAGTTTGGTTCACTAGAGCCACCAAGTGAACCAAAAGGTCAAACCCTAGGGTGCGAAATAATATTTAAATATAACTATTACATTTAAACTTGGGCTCCATTCTACAAAGCGGGTCTTCAAGCTCCTTGCTCCTTGATCTCCAATTTTTCAAAATTAATTCTAACTATTCCTATTACAAAACTATTTAAAATAAATAGAAACCTTGATCGTGATCGAGGGAAATACATAGGAGAGAGATAGAATTTACATTAAGAAAAAAATTAGAAGGCAATCTGCAGACCCCCATTTAATAAAACCCGTACATTCGTGCATCCAACTAAAATAAAATCCAATCACATTGGTCGATAGTCCATAATCAATCCCATTTATTATCATACACATCATCATATGCATCGATAAATAACATTCATCTTATGAATAATAAACATTTAATATATATATTGATATCATTTAATGGGCAAATTTAGTTAGTATAAAATCTAATTTTGAATCAAAATAAACTCCTTTATTTTAATCAAATTTAAATCAAAATAAAACTATTTTATTTTAATTTATCTAATTTTGAATAAAATAAACTATTTTATTTTAATCAAAATTTTAATCAAAATAAACTCCTTTATTTTAATTAATTATGGAATCGATTCATATATATATATATATATAAAAAAAAATCTTTAATTAAAATAAACTCTTTTATTTTAATTAATTATGAAATCGATTCCATGTAAAAAAAAAATCTTTTATAAAAGAAACACGGATATTTTTTCTATTCACAAATAAACTCCTTTATTTTGAATAATATGAAATCTTATTTCATATCTAAATAAACTCCTTTATTTAAGGAAATTATGGATTCTTTTTCCTATTCACAAATAAACTCTTTTATTTTGAATAATATGAAATCTAATTTCATATCTAAATAAACTCCTTTATTTAAGGAAAAATAGAATCAATTTCAACTCCAATTAGTTATCATGGAATCGAATTCCAACTCTAATTAGTTAGCATGAAATTTAATTTTAAAATTAAAATAAACTTTATATTTTAATATTAAAATAAACCTTTTATTTTAAAATTAAAATAAACTTTTATTTTAATTATATAATAATTAAGAATATATATATATATATATATATATATATATATATATATATATATATATATATATATATAAATATAATATATATATATATATATATATATATATATATATATATATATATATATCCTTGATTTTATATATATATGTTGCTTATCAAATAAGGTTACCTTGCTTGAAATTGCTTTTATACAAATTACGAAGCTTTATTATAATAAAAATGATCATATATATTTTATATTTCAAGAAAAAATCGAGATTCATATATATTATATATATATATATATATATATATAATAGCTTTTGATATTGCTTCATTTAAAAGGCCTCATTGCAAAACTTTATTTAAATGGAATACATGAATCTTAGGGAAAAAAAAAATTTTTTTTTTTTTTTTTTTAATAAATTTTATACAATAAAATTATGCCCAATTAAATTGTTCTAAACACATATCAATATACATATCAAATTAAAACAATTAATAATTAGCATAAAGGTTTGGCTCGATGCCCTTTGTTAGGTTTGTAATATTCATGAAACCTTGATCAAATTGCAAAAATAATGCGAAGCGTGTAAAATCGAGTTTAAAAAATTTACAAACCATATACAGGATCACCCTTTATACACAATTATTAATTAAGCGAAAAGATAAAGAATAAAATCATACCCTTGAAGATCGAGCTTCCTCAGGTGCAAGTTCACCTCCAAATCCTTTTCGCGTTCGACTTGAATCCACAGGGTTTTTGGTCCTTCCTTTGATCGGCGTTAGCCACCCATATGTTTGGCCTCTAGAGGTGATCCACGAGGAAGAATAAAATTCAAGAAGATGGGTGGTTGGCTCGAACCCTAGTTTTTCTATCTACATAGAAAAAGGCGTACTCTCTCCCAACTATTGGAATTATTATTATGTTGTAAAAGTCAACAATCCACCCATCACCCATAATAAGACTCCTCTTATTTATAGATGTGGACCACCCATCTTAACAATTAAGGAATTGGGTTTTATTTAATTAATTAAATTCTTTTAATTAATTAAGCTCCCTAATCTTATTAGGGATAATTAATTAAACTCCTTTAACTAATTTTCCTTCCTAATCCAATTAGGAATAAATGAGAGTACTTATATTAAATTAATTCCTAAACTCTTTTAGAAATTAAAATAATAATAATTGTAATAATATTAATAAGACTCCTCTTATTAATTTATATTTAATATTTCTAAAATATTAAATAATAAATATTAAGCTATTTAATTTATTCTATCACCATAGATTAAATTAAATATACATAACTATATTATTACGATTATGCCATTAACTTCTTAAATAATTATTCTTCCTTTTATGGTGTGACCCTTTAGGTTCTCCATATTAAGCCGGTTGTGAATAAATCAATTAGAACAATTCTAATCTTATTTAAATAAATAAATTAAACAATTAATTTATTTAAATAAATAATATTTATTCTGATATAGGGATAAGCCTCCCTAGCGATCAGCGACTTTCCGGATAATATAGATTTCAACATTAATCATTAAAGAACCTTTGAGTAAATAGTTCTTGTGCAATTCAATCCTTCCACCATCTGATGTCCCAATTAAATATAAGGCATGGAATTCTTGTCAAGTCTTATTTTATTTAATTATATGTATTTAGATCTCTTAAATGCCTGACTCAAATAATGCAAATTAGAAACTCCTTTCTAATTTCATTACGCCTTAACCAAGGACTCTTTGGTTGTCATTTATCGAATCACATAGGACATTTCTCTTCTTTTTATTAAAGTGGTAGATTCTTTATTGATCATACATTATCTCCATGTACAACTTATTATACCCAAGCATACCCTTTGATATACCTAAAGGGTCTTAAGGAATAAGTCAAAGTATAACTCATCATACACAAGATACTATGATGATCTCAAGTCAAAGGATTACTTGTCTACTATCACTCTGAGAATTCCTATTGACGATGAATAAAACTCCATTAGGTATTCCTTAGCGAGCCACGTTCGATGAACTTATTCTCTAATAAGCACCTACATACTTGCTTTAGTGTCTCCACACAAATGATCGTGAGATCAATCATCCTCATCCAATGAGCAAACAGCGTATGTACGATCTATCCGGATTCACTAATCCCCAATTTAGTAATCCAATGATTGGGAACTATTTTAGTTTTAAACTTTCTAAAATTTAGATCTCATTAGAATGATCATCATCATTATTCTAAAAGCATTGCTTAAAACTATGGGTTTATCACATATTATAAAGCACGACATCATGTAGATAATTAAAAGCCTTTAATAAATTAATACTTTTTATTAATAAATGAATAAGATTGTTACAAAGTATATGCTTTATCATCAAACATGATTGGCTTGTGTGCATACTACTTTATCACGGTAAGCTTATCATAAACTCTAGCGAAGTCTATACCTTATTTGATCTTTGGTTCTACCCATTCTTTTATTTCTCCTACTTGCACTCAACGTTTAAATTAGACTCCGGAGAAATTAGACTTTAACTTATCTGTTGAAACTCCGTTGGGAGAAACCTTCATTACATCCACTGTTTATAAGTCTTGTTTAGTTCAAATCGACACCCGCACGTTACCTGTCGATCTTATTTCTTTGAAAATACTTGCATTTGATGTGATTCTTAGGGATTGATTGGTTAGCTACTCATCTTGAAAAAATTGATTATTTTCATAGGTTGTTAGCTTTCATATTCCTAACCAACCTATTATGAGAATTCAAGCAACCAAACCATTAAAATCAATCACTGTCATCTCAAGCCATAAAGCTATTCGTTTATTGAAAAATGGATGTCAAGCTTTCTTAGCTCATGTCACGGATCTAAACAAAAATATGTCAGTTTTGAATGATATTTCTATTGTTAATAAATTTCATGACGTATTCCCTGAAGAACTTCCTGGCCTACCCCCAGAGCGTGAAATTAAATTTTTTATCGACCTTGAACCCGGTACAAAACCCATTTCCAAAGCCCCATATCGAATGGCTCCTATTGAACTTCAGGAGTTAAAGACCCAACTGTAGGAATTATTAGACATTGACTTTATTTGTCCTAGTACTTCTCCTTGGGGTGCTCTGTTCTATTAAGTGAAGAAGAAAGATGGGAGTATACGACTTTGTATTGATTATCGAGTTGAATCATGTCACCATCAAAAATAGGTACCCATTGCCGCGTATTGATGACTTTTGTTTGAGCGAAATTCTTTTCAAAGATTGATCTTAGATTAGGATATCACCAATTGAAGATTAGAACAGATGATATTCCAAAGATGGCTTTCGGAACTTCGATGCGGGCATTATGAATTCCTAGTCATGTCTTTTGGATTGACTAATGCTCTTGCTGCCTTTGTGGATATGATGAACCAAGTATTCAAGGAATATTTGGATCACTTTGTGGTCGTCTTTATTGATGACACCCTTATTTATTCCAAAAGTCGTGAAGATCATGAAAGCAACACTTGAGGTGATACTCCAAAAGCTTCGTGAAAACAAGCTTTATGCCAAGTTGAAGAAATCGAGTTACGGCTTGAGGAAGTAGCATTCCTTGGGCATGTAGTATCAAGTCATGGAATATCTGTTGACCCGAACCAGATTGAAGTAATTCAAAGTCTGGGAGCAACCTAAATCGATTGAAAATCACGTAGTTTTCTCGGCTTATTTGGTTATTATCGGAGATTAAATAGAAGGGTTTTCTCGAATTGCTACTCCATTAACTCGGTGACTCGGAAGATCTGAAAGTTCAGGTTGGAGCGAAGAATGTGAGAAGAATTTTCAAGAACTTCGAGAGGAGACTCATTTATTTTGACTGCTCGGCAATACCATCGGCTCGGAGGATTTGTCATCTATAGTGATGCTTTGGGCAAAGGGTTGGGATGTGTTCTCATGCAAGATGGGAAAGTCATAGCCTATGCCTCACGACAACTCAAAGAATATGAGAGGAATTATCCCTCATGATCTAGAGTTAGCGGCGATCGTTTTACCTTACTAAAGATTTGGAGGCATTACTTGTATGGGGAGAAAGTGGAGATCATTTCGGATCATAAAAGCCTCAAATATTTCTTCACTCAAAAGGAACTCAATATCGACAACGTCATTGGCTTGAAATCATTGAAAGATTATGATCATACCATCAATACCATCCTGGAAAGCGAGCGTGGTAGCGAACGCATTGAGTAGAAGATCATATCTGGTACAAGTGCGATATTGTTAACGTAAAAGGCCAATTTTGTGTGACTTGCAAAGGATAGAGATAGAGTTAAAGACTCCGAGGACCCATGTGATGATGGCGAATATACTGAGTAGAACCGACTTTAATTGATAAAGTTAAAGTCGCTTTCAAGCTACTGAGATCTGGAGTGATGCGTATGAGGAAGAAAGTGCAAGAAGGTGCTATCTTGGGAAGAAAGAATCGATAAAGAAGGAATACTTCGAGTCAACTCCATACTTTGTGTTCCTAACGACCTTGATTTAAAGTATAAAATCATGATGGAGGCGCACAACATACCGTTTGTAATCCATCCTAGGAGTACCAAAATGTATCGTGATCTTCGACATACATTTTGGTGGAGCAATATAAAGAGAGAGATAGCAGAGTTTATCTCAAGGTGTCTAACTTATCAATGAGTCAAGGCAGAGCATCAAGTGCCAAAAGGTCCATTGCAACCACTTGAAATTGCAGATTGGAAGTGGGAACATATTACCATGGATTTCGTTACTGGTCTTCCCAAGGATCCTCAAGGCATAGATGTAATTTGGGTCATTGTTGATAGATTGACCAAGTCTGCTCATTTCCTACCTATACTAGAAACTTATACAGTTGAACGTCTAGCTAATATGTACATAAACGAGATTGTAAGATTGCATGGTATGCCAGTATCCATAGTTTCTGTTGGAATAACCTGTCTGTGCGGTCTATCGCATGCCTGGTGATTTCTTTTGTTATTTCATTTTTTCTTAAACTCAGTTGGTTAAAGTTTTGACTCCTATACTCCCTGAAATTAGTGGAATATCCTTGATATTTGCACCTCATCCAGTATCTTTTCATGGAAATATTCTTCATAGCATTCTTGAGTTTTACTCTACAAAGAAGTATCATATTGACAATTTGGACGTTATTAGTTCCTGGATAAATTAATTCTTGAACTTGTTTTATTGAATTTTTATATCATTGTCATCATCCTCATGTTTATATTATGTTGAAAGTCATATGTGGCCTGTAGTGCATAGATGGACTTGGTATGATTATGACCAGGGATTATTCGGTGTAATCATGATCGTAATGTTACAAATGATATAGAAAAAGTCCTCATTGACCCGTAATGCATTGATGGACAGTTGTTGGCATGATCATGACCATTGATGAATACACGAATATCCTTGGCCGTCGTGCATGGATAATTTGTGGTTGTGATACTAATGAATATCCTTGGCCGTAGTGCAAAGATGATGTAGATTATTTATTAAGCTGAGTCTCAGCAATAAAAGTGATGAAAAACCTTTTAAATCATAAAAGATAGTAGATTTTATTCTCTACTTAACTCTTTCAATGGATTGCTTGTTCCGCTGCAGCTAAACTTGATGTTAGTTATACTTTATCAGTTTTACATTTTTGAAGGCTAATGATAATTTATTCTGCATTATCTTAGTTATAATATTTCTTCTTGGCTAGTTGAGCTCACCCTTTCTTTCACCATTCTCTTGAGAAATGAGAACGTGGCAGGGACTAGTCGGGGAGCGGAGTGGCGGTCCGGATGATGATAGTTTTAGTAGTCCTCACTATTACATTAAATAGTGTGAAAATAAATGTAAATAGGACTCTTTTGAGTGTGGATATTGTCTAGATGACAATATTCTTATTAAACTCTCGATTCGTTTTATCGTATTTTACCTGACAATTGTATTATTAAGTTGTATTTGAATTTTTTACCATGTATTTGGCGACTCAAGATGGGTGATGTATACTATTTTGGGGGCGTCACAACTTATTCTCAAGAAGCTTTTGGAGTATTGATCACAAGTGGCGTTCATGATCTTCAAGACCCTTGAAGTATGTAAGACCCCAACTTTTATGAATAAAAATGAACTTTTCTATAAATATCATTTTTGAATATTAAGGTTTGAATTTGTTATAATGTTATAGTTATGGGTAATATTTATAAATTTTGTAAAGTAAGGAAGTTGTTATATAATATTCGATTGGCCGAGGAATATTCATTTTAACAGGGAATATTCGTATGACGGCACAATCATTGGTGGACCCCACAACGTAATTATTGGCGGAATAAGAAAATGACAGAAATATCTTTTTATGAAAATAATGACGGAAGTTTCTTTGTTTAGCGTTGAAATACTCGGTTGTTAAAATTACGATGTCTGGCGTGGGTTGCATAGTAACACCTACGGTATTGATTATTGATGCTTACATGAGAAGTCACTAAGTTTTGTTCAATTATTGTTACAGTAATTGCTGCATAGTATCTCACGTTATTTGATTAAATTATTGTCGTTATTTTATATATTATTAAATCAATAATTGAGAAGATAAAATTATTCATATTATTATTTACAATATTGACAATGTCTAGAAGTTCTGTCGAGAAGAGGTTTGGTCACCTAATTGCGCGCCAATAGGGAGAAATCCTTATTGGAAAGCCCTCTCTTTCCTGGCAACGACCTAGTTGTTAAATATTATGAATTATAATAATGATGATAAATGTTGTTAAAAATATTAAGAGGATTTTTATGAAGTATTTGATGTAAATTTTGGACCCCCATTTATCCATTTTTCAAAATAATCGATAGAAAATTATTTTATATAATAAAAGGTAGGGCCACATGTGGGGCCCATGGGAGGAAGAAAAGAATGAAATGGAAACGCGGGGGGGAATGTTACGGGAAAGGGAGGTAAGTATATATATATATATATATATATATATATATATATATATATAGATGCATATTCTAAAAAATTTCCTTTCTTAGTAAGGCAAAGGTTATTAATATTATATATATATATATATATATATAAAATTTTATAAGTTTTGTTTTATTTGATTATAAATAGAATATATTATATTTTATTTAAAGTTTTTATTTTATTAGAATATTTTATTGCATAGTAATGCACAGTAAAAATCAAAATTCAAAAAAATTTCCTTGGTAAATAACGCCAAGTGAGCGAATTACTTTGCACACGTGATTTTCTAAATTCAAATAGTATCCTTTCCATTCTCCTATAAATATGATGCTTAGTTAGAATTAAAAATCACACCAGAATCAGAGAATTCTTCTTCTATAATATTAAGCGTATTTCTTTCGAGTTTTAGAAAGCTTTGAGCATAGAAAATAGTGAAAGTTTTCTTTAAGAATATTCCCGCTATACCAGTTGGAATACTCTTCTTTTCAAGGTAAGGGATGTTATTTTTGTTCAATATTAAGCTTGAAATAATATTTTCTGTCATACTTTCTGTAGTATGTAAGTAATATTATTTCATTTCAATTCGAATTCTATATCGTTTTTGTTAAAGTTTTGGCTTCATACTCCATGAAATTAGTAGAATATCCTTGATATCTGGCAAGGCTCATCTAGTATCTTTCATAGAAATATTATTACGAGCATTCTTGATAAGTTTTAACTTTTTCATCTCAAGTACTTATTCACGAGGTTACTATTCCCCAAGTACTATTCACGGGTACTATTCACTCGAGTACTATTCACCCGGGTACTATTCATGATAAAAATTGATTCGCTTTTGGTTCAAATTATTTTTGGTACAATATTATTCTTGAATTTTACTCCACAAAGCGATATCGTGTTGACAATTTGGACATTATTGAATTCCGGATAAATTAAATTATAAATCTTTAAAATTTATCCTTTTCTTTCTTTTAATTGAATTCTTATATTATTGTCATCATCCTCACGCTTATATTGTTATTAAAGTCATCTTTGGCTTTGTAGTGCATAGATGGACTTGGTATGATTATGACCGAGGATTATTCGGTATAATCATGGTAGTAATGTTACAAATGATGTGGTAAAAGTCCTCATTGGCGTAGTGCATTAATGTACAGTCGTTGGCATGATTATGATCATTGATGAATGCACGAATATCCTTGGCCCGTAGTACATGGATAATTTGTGGTCGTGATACTAAAGAATATCCTTGGCCGTAGTGCAGGGGTGATTCGATGATGTGGATTATTTATTAAGCTGAGTCTCAGCGATAAAAGTGATGAAAAACCTTTAAAATCATAGAAGATAGTAGATATCATGCTATACTTGACTCTTCTAATAGATTGCTTGTTCCACTACAGTTAAACTTGATGTTTGTTATATTTTATCAATTTAACACTGTTGAAGACTAATGATAAATTATTCTGCATTATCTTAGTCATAATATTTCTTACTGGGCTAGTTGAGCTCACCCTTTTGCTTTTATTGTTCTCTTCAGGAAATAAGAACGTAGCCGGGACTAGTCGAGGAACGGAGTGACGGTCCAGATGTTTGCATTAGTAGTCCTCACTATTATATGAAATAGCGTGACAATAAATGTATTGAGGACTCCATTTGAGTTTGAATACTGTCTAGAAGACAATATTCGTATTAAAACTCTCAGTTTATGTTTTGTCATATTTTACACGACAGTTGTATTTGAATTTTGTACCATGTATTTGGCAACTTAAGATGAGTGATGTATACCTATTTTTGGGGCGTCACAAAGTATATGAATATGTCATCAATAAAGACAACCAAAAAATAATCCAAATATTCTTTGAATATTCAGTTCATTATGTTCATGAAGGCAGTAGGAGCATTAGTTAGTCGAAAGGTATGACTAAGAACTCATAATGTTCGTACTGAGTTCTGAAGGAAGTCTTTGAAATGTCGTCAACTTTAAATTTTAACTGATGATACCCAGAACGAAGATCAATCTTTAAAAAATATTGAGCACCTTGCAATTGATCAAACATGTCATTAATTCTAGGTAATGGGTACCTATTTTTGATGGTGTCATGGTTCAACTCTCGATAGTAATGCATAGTCTCATACTCACGTCCTTCTTCATGAATAAAATAGGAGCACCCTAAGAAGATGTGCTCGGACGTATGAAACTAGTATCTAATAATTCCTATAGTTGGACTTTCAAATCTTGAAGTTCAATGGGGGCCATTCGATATGGGGATTTAGAAATAGGTTTAGTATTGGGGACAAGGTTTATACAAAATTTTATTTCTAAGTTTGGAGGTAAACCAGAAAGTTCTTCGGGAAATACATTAGGGAATTCATTAACAATGGGAATATTATTCAAATATGACATATTTTTGTTTAAATCAATGATATGGGCTAAAAAGGCTTGACATCTATTTTTCAATAAACGAATGGTTTTATAGCTAGAAATAATAGTTATTGATTTCAACAGTTTGGTCTTTCGAACTTGTATAAGAGGTTGATTTGGAATATGGAAACTAATGATCTTATGAAAATAATCGATTTTAGCATAATGGGTAGTTAACCAATTAATTCCTAAAATCACATCAAATTCATACATTTCCAAAGAGATAAGATCAACGGGTAATGTGCGGGTACCGATTTGGACTAAACAAGATTTATAGATAGTAGACGTAATGAATATTTCTCATAATGGAGTTTTAACAACCAAGTAAAAATCTAATTTTTCAGGAGTCAAGTTCAAATGTTGTGCACATGCAGGTGAAATAAAGGAGTAGGTAGAACCAGTATCTAATAGAAAATAAACTTCACAAGATTTTATGAGTAGCTTACTGGTTATTACTTTGTTTAGGTTCCTCTCTTTTTGGGTTGTTATAATAAAAGCTCTCCCTTGAACCATAGGTTTTGTCTTGTCTTCATTAGCCTTGGGTGTCACCATTATAGATGGAGATGATTTTGCTGATGGGAAAAATCGAGTAATGTGACTTTCTTTCCCACAACTGTAATAGACCTTGGATGACTGAGTACAGTTTGGACTGATATGTCCCTCCTATCTACACTTGTAACATATGACTGGTAATTGTTCCCTTCCCTTTGAAATTTGTGCTGGTACCGATGTAGGTGCCTTTCCATAATCATTATTGAACATTGTTTTCTTAAAATCATTCTCATTAAACTCGCTCCTTTTACATTTTGCGCTAGGATTGCCACCGAAATGGGTTTTATTTTTAGCATGTTGATTTCCTCCTTGATGCATTTCATTGTTTTGATTCTTTTTGTGCCATTGTAACGATCATAACTTCTCTCCCTTTGACAATCATTGTTTCCTGGTTGAAATGTCTCTTTTTCTCGCTCCAATAACCGAGCCATATCCTCAATATTTGAATACATACGAAATTTAAGAGAAATGAGGTGTTGACAAATTTCAAGTTTTAAACCTCTTAAAAACATTTAAGTCATCTATTCCTCATTTTCCACCAAAAGGGGTGCAAACCCGGGAAGTTCAACAAACTTTGTCTCATACTACGATACAATCATGTTGTTCTGCTCTAGTTTTATGAATTCTACTTCCTTCATATGGTGAATACTCTCTAGGAAATACTTTTTATTGAGCAATTCTTGGAACTACACCCAAGACATCCCAAGTATCGAGAGATGAGTACGTTTCACTGATTACCATCAGTGATCTACCTCTCCTTGCAACATAAAGGGGGCAAAGGGAACCTTTGGTTCATCTGTGCATCGTAGTACATCAAATATTTTGGTAATTTGTTTAATCCATACTTCTGCTTTAAGTGGGTCTGGCTTTCCGACGAACTCAGGCGGTCCCAACTCCTTGATGTAAAATGATGCATAGATGAACAAAAGGTTCTATTCGTCACCTTTATGTTGCGAGGAGAGGCAGATCACTGGTGGGAATCAGTGAAACGTACTCATCTCTCGACACTTGAGATGTCTTGGGTGGAGTTCCAAGAATTGTTCAATGAAAAGTATTCTCCAGAGAGTATTCACCACATGAAGGAAGTAGAATTCATAAAACTGGAGCAGAACAACATGACTGTATTGCAGTACGAGGCCAAGTTTGCTGAATTGTATCGGTTAACACCCTATTTGGTGCACAATGAGGAACATATGTCTTGAATGTTTTTAAGAGGTTTAAAACCTGAAATTTGTTAACACCTCATTTCTCTTAAACTTTGTATATATTCAGATATTTTGGATATGACTTAGTTATTTGAGGGAGAAAAAGAGACATTTCAACCAGGAAGCAATGATCGTTAAAGAGAGAGAAGTCACGATCGTAAAAATGGCAACAAGAATCGGAACAATGAGATGCATTGAGGAGGAAACCAACATGCTAAAACTGGAAACCACTTCTGTGGCAAACCTAGCATAGAAAGTAGAAGGAACGAGTTTAATAGGATGACTTCAAGATAATAAGGTTCTATAATGATCATGGAAAGACACCAACATCGGTACCAACAAAAATTTTAAAGGGAGGGGAATGGGTACCAGTTAGATGTTACAAACGTGGACAAGAGGAACATATCAACCCAAACTGTACTCAATCATCTAAGGTTTGTTACCATTGTGGGAAAGAAGGTCACATTTCTCAATTTTGCCCATTAGCAAAATCGACTCCATCTGTAATGGTGACACCCAAGGCTAATACAAACAAGGCAAAACCTATGGTTTAGGGGAGAGCTTTTGTTATGACATCCCAAAAGGTGTGAAACCTAAACGAAGTCATAACCGGTAAGCTACTCATAAACTCTTGTGAAGTCTATGTCTTGGTAGATACTGGTTCTACCCACTCTTTTATTTAACCTGCATGTGAACAACATTTGAACTCGACTCCTGAAAAATTAGATTTTGACATAGCTGTTGAAACTCAGTTAGGAGAAAAAGTCGTTACGCCTACTATTTATAAATCATGTTTAGTCCAAATCGGTACCCGTACATTACCCATTGCTCTTATCTCTTTGAAAATATATGAATTTAATGTAATTTTAGGAACTAATCGGCTGACTACTAGTCATGCTAAAATTGATTGTTTTCATATGATCATTAGTTTTCATATTTCTAATCAATCTGTTATACAAGTTTGAATGACCAAACCGTTGAAATCAATAATTGTTATTCCTAGCCATAAAACCATCTGCTTATTAAAAAATGGATGTTAAACCTTTTTAATCCATATCAATTATTTAAATAAAAATATGTCAGACTTAAATGATATTCCCATTGTTAATGAATTCCCTGATGTATTTTCAGAAGAACTTCCTGGCTTACCTCCAGACTGAGAAATTGAATTTTGTATTGTCCTTGAACCCAATACTAAGTCTTTTTCCAAAGCCCCATACTGAATGCTCCCCTTTGAACTTCATCAGTTGAAAGTCCAACTCTAGGAATTATTAGATATTGGTTTCATATGTCCAAGCACATCGCCTTGGGATGCTCCTATTTTATTCGTGAAGAAGGACGGGAGTATGAGACTGTGCATCGACTATCGAGAGTTGAACCATGATACCATCAAAAATAGGTACTCGTTATCTAGAATTGATGACCTGTTTGATCAGTTGTAAGGTGCTCAATATTTTTCAAAGATTGATCTTCGTTCTAGATACCATCAGTTAAAGCTTAAAGCTGATGACATTTTAAATATTACTTTCTGAACTCGGTACGGACATTATGAGTTCTTAGTCATGCCTTTTGGACTAACTAATGCTCTTACTTCCTTTATTGACATGATGAACTAAATATTCAAAGAATATTTAGATCATTTTATGGTTGTCTTTATTGATGACATACTCATATACTCCAAGAGTCATGAAGATCAGGAGTGCCACTTGAGATCAATACTCTAAAAGCTTCGTGAGAATAAGTTTTATACCAATTTGAAGAAATGTGAGTTTGGGCTAGAATAAGTAACATTCCTTGCACACGTGATCTCTAAACAAGGAAAATCGATTAACCCTGTGAAGATTGAAGCAATAGTAAATTGGGAGCAACCTAAGATAATCACTGAAGTACAAATATTTCTAGGCCTAGCTGGTTATTATCAAAGATTTGTTGAAGTATTCTCTCAAATTATTACCCCATTAACTCAGCTGACTCGGAAAAGCATAAAATTTGAATGGACTGAAGAATGCGAGAAGAACTTTCAAGAATTTAAGAGGAGGCTTGTTTCAGCTCCTATTTTGACCATACCATCAGGATTAGGAGGATTTGTCATCTACAACGATGCTTTAGGCAGAGGCCTTGGTTGCGTTCTAATGCTACACGAGAAATTTATATCTTATGTCTCTCGGAAACTCAAGGAATATGAGAAAAATTACCCTACTCATGATTTATAGTTGGCAGCAATCATTTTTACAATAAAGATCTGGAAACACTATTTCTATAGGGAAAAGTAGAGATCTATACAGACCATAAAAGCCTCAAATATTTCTTCACTTAGAAGAAATTAAACATGCAACAACGGTATTGGCTTGAGCATTTGAAGGATTACAACCACACCATACAATACCACATTGGAAAGATAAACGTGATAGCCGACACATTAAGCAGAAGATCAAATACGAGTATAAGTGCAATACTAACAACACAAGGACATATTTTCTCCGATTTACAAAAGATGGAAATAGAGATAAAGACACCCGGTACCCATATGAAGATTACACATGTACGAGTAGAACTAGCTGTAGTTGACAAAATTAAGGCTGTTCAAGCTACTGATCCAGAACTGGTATGATGAAGAAGGTACAAAAATGTATTATTTTGGAAGCAAAAATCGACGAGAAAGGGATACTTCGAGTCAACTCTCGACTCTTTGTTCCTAATGATCCTGAATTAAAATATAAAATCATGATGGAGGCACACAATACGCCATTTGCAATCCACCCTGGAAGTACCAAAATGTATCGTGATCTTCGACTTGGGTTTTGGTGGAGAAATATGAAGCGAGAGATCGCAGAGTTTATCTCAAGGTGTTTATCATGCCAACACGTCAAGACAGAACATCAAGTACTTAAGGTTCCATTATAACTACTTAAGGTTCTAAATGGAAGTGGGAGCATATCACTATGGATTTGGTGACATGTCTTCCCAAAGTTTCTCAAGGCTTGAACGTAATTTGGGTCAGTGTAGATAGATTGACCAAGTCCGCTCATTTCTTACCCATACCAGAGAATAATTTACTTGAACGTCTTGCCAATATGTATATTAGTGAAATTGTAAGATTGCATGGCATGCCAATATGCATAATTTCTAACTAGGATCCCAAATTCACTTCACGATTTTGGATCAGCTTGCAAAAAGCTATGTGCACTGAGCTGCGATTCAGTTTTGTATACCATCCTCAGACGGGCGGGCATTTAGAAATGACATTCGAGACTCTCAAAGATCTATTAAGACTTTTCATACTAAACTTCAAGGAAAGTTGGGACAAGTACTTACCCCTGGTTGAATTTTCTACAACAACAGTTATCAAAAGAGTATAGGCATGACTCTATTCGAGGCTTTGTATGGACAAAAGTGTCGCTCTCTAGTATGCTTGGACGAAGTAGGAGAAGAAAAATTATTAGGCCTAGAGTTGACACTCATGACTATAGAAAAGATATAATTTGACAACTAATATAAGCAGCATAAGGACGACAAAAGAGTTACGTTTATCTTCATCGGAAGGACTAAGGATTTAATGCCGGAGACTATGTATTTTTATGTGTTACTCCATCAAAAGGAGTTACGAGATTCAAAAAGAGAGGAAAGCTCAACCCTGAATTTATTGACCCATTTGAAATCATCGACCGAGTAGAAACTGTGGCCTAAAGATTAGGCTTACCGACAAACATGTCTCGCGTTCATAATATTTTTCATATATCCATGTTACCCAAATATGTGAAGGACCCAAACCACATCATTGAATTGGAATCAGATGTGTTAGGAGAGGATCTAACATATGATGATATACCTGTCAATTCCTTGGATAAAAAGGAACAGATTCTACGCTCAAAAGTTATACCTTAAGTCAAAGTACTATGGAGAAACCACGATACTGAGAAAATGACATGGGAGCTAGAATCAGAAATTAAAGCTAGGTATCATCACCTCTTCGAAATGTCAGGTACGTGTGTCAATTTCGGGGATGAAAGTTCATAAGGAGGGGAGGTTGTAAGACCCTGACTTTTAATAAATAGAATTTAATTTTCTTAAATCTTATTCATAATAGAAAGGTGTTAAATTGATAAATTGATAAAGTTAAGGGTGATATGTGCAAATTATAAGATAAAAAGTATGTCGGGGAATATTCGTTCTGTCGGGAAATATTTGTTCTGTCGAGAAATATTAGGTAAAGTACGACAATGCCGAAACAACCAATCATTATTGGGCCCCTCAACGACATAACTTTTGGATACCGAAAATGAAACGAATAACCTTTTTAAATAAAAAATTGTTAACGCTACTAATACTTTTAACTGTTGAAATACTCGGTAATAAAAGAAGGAAACTGATAAATCCACATTAAAAAATGATATTTCAACATGAAAACCATCGCTATACATCTATAATGACACTTTCATGTGGAAATATATAAAAGTGTTGTGAAAATATCAATTTCTTAAAAGAATAGTAGCACACACTATTCCACAGTAGCATGCGATACTACACAGTAACACATGGTATTGCACAATATTTCATAATTATTGATTCAATAATTGTTATAGTATGAATGGCATAATATTTTAACTCAATAATTGTTACAGTAACAACTGCACAATATTTTATATTATTAAATCAATAATTATCATGACATAATAATTCATATTATTTAATATGATATTATTAGACCATTTAGCATTATTAGAAATAGTTAGAGAGTTTTGATGGGAAACAAGTTATTTGATTGCGTGCCGTTTATACGGAAGGCCTCCTCTTTCCTGGGAACGATCTGATTGTTAGTATTGTGAGTCTATAATATTAATTGTGAATACGTGTTGAATGATCGAAAAGATGTAAATAATTGATGAGTAAAAGGTGTTGATTAAAGATAACTATGATAAGTGACGTACGATAAATGTTTGTTCAACGTTTACTATAAATAGAAGAATTTAACATGAGACGTTTGTTATAAGTTTGACTTATTTTTCCATGGGAACCACAACTTTATTTAAAAACTTGGCTGAGACCCACCACTTATTTTAATTACTCAACAAACCATTTCTTGCCAGACTTTTCTTTCCATTAACTTGGGGGGCCCACCACTTATTTCAATCACTCAACAAACCATTTCCTGTGAGGGAGTCAAATTTGGGGGGCTTGTCATCTGACACCTACCGCATACCATTCCCCTTTTTGTCAATCCTGGTGTGTGCCTCCAGCACCATTGTCAAACTTTGTGTACTATCCCTTACCTTATAAATAGATTTCTCAGTTGAGCAACGAAGAAAACACCAAAAATACAAATTCTTCTAGTACAATATTGTGAGTATTTTTTTGAAGTATAAAGATATTTTGAGTGTTACTAATAGTGTATGATTTTTTCAAGTTAATCTCCTACATAACAAAAAATATCTAGTCTCCTACTAAGATAAGAGATATCATTTTCTTTCATACTTCTAAAATTATGGTAAGAAATTATTATTTGTTTCTACAGCCTTATCTTTAAACGCAGAAAATTCCTGAAATAATTAGAATATCCTTAATGGTTTCGCTTTCATCTAATATCTTTTTACCTTACTTTTCTATTAAATTTTAATCGTTATATTTGAATTGTGAACCTTATATTTTCTTGAACTTTAAATTTTATCAATAACTTTAATCGATTTTATCAATAAATTATACAATTATCTTAGCTTAAAACTTAGGGATTAGCTCATCCCAAAGTTTGGTATTAAAGCCATGAACTAATTTTTTAGTGCGTATAATCCTAAGATTTATTCTTTTATTCTATCGGGCCTCTATTATCAAATTATTAAAATCATTAAGCCCAATCATCGTATCATTTTCATTTCAAACTTATAAGACCGGCCGGCCAATGGATCAATCATTTAGACATTTTAAATATCTACAATCTTCGACCAGAATGATGAAAAAGCATGTTTGCTTGACTAAAGAACCCGCCATGCATTAATGTGGATGGGATCAGAATCTATTTGGCACGGTAAACAAAGGATCAAAAGCAAAGGAACAAACTACACGCAATTTCTAAGCAGAACCCATCTGCAAAGGGAATGTGTCGTAGTAGTGGTGGCACTACAGAATTCGTGCCGAGAGGTATAACTTAGCAAGGAAGTCTCCACCAAGAGGTACGCTCATACTCTTCTTCATTTAGAATCGATTTCACAGAGAATTATTATTATCTCTCGATATCAATACACTAGTGATATAGCCTCCGCTTTTTATAAACCTCAGAATTCACATACCGATTCTCACGCTCGAAGCTATCCTCTCGACGGAACCGCCGGCCAAGCTTGTGGTGTTTATCAGGTTTACGCTATGTGATCGTGACGCTTTTAGGTGATCGGGACGCGACGAAAAGATCTCAAGCGCTAATATCAAGCGCTAAGGAGGGGGGCTTTCAATCACAATTGTTTAAATTTGTTTCAAAGATGATGAGGAGTAGAGATGAACACCGTATAAGGTGCAAACAATGGTCATAGTTCATCAACGCGCCAGATTTTCAAAGAAGGATCGCTTGGGTCCTTCTAAAAGTGCTCGTGAGAGCACGGCTTAAGGACACCCGTAAGAGCTTCGTCCAAGATCCACGGTGGAGCCAGATTTGGTTAGTTTTCAATGCCGATAAGGGGCGGATCCCAATCCGAACGGGTAGCGGTTCGCCAACCAGTGACTCATCGCCAAGTGGTCAAGAGGACCGAGCTACCAAGTCAAAAAGGACGGCGACGGGCGGATAAGGCTTTGAGGTTCTCATAAGACAAAAGGAAGATATAGCCAATGATGCTTCGGTGAATGAGTCGAGAGACGAAGCATCTAGCCATTTTCACTCCGGGACGGCAGAGTATAAGGAGGTACCCCTGCCTGGAAGGGTAAAGAGCCGAACATTCTACGACGTGTCCAGTGATCATTCTCACAAGAGAGAGGAGATCGAGGAGCAGAACGCCTTCTACTCAAGAAGGCAATCGACAACAGTTAGATCACTTCATCGTGACGATGAAAGACGAAGAAGGTGTCGAGAGAAATTATGTCGAAACCCGGGGGGAGAATACCGTCACAATCGTTTCATCACGAGGATGAAATTTTACGACCTAGTAAATCAAGAAGTCCCGTAGAAGCAAAGAAGATCTAGCAGGAAGGGTCGATCCATTCCAAAACCTAGTGTCGCCAGAAAAAGAGAGATCTCATCACAACCCAAGGTGTTGATTTTCCGTTGTTAGAGAGTCGAAAGAACTTCTAAACAATCGGGCCGAGGTCCAACAGTGAAAGATATTTCGTAAGAAGGCATCCCTTTACCTCCGATATTCTCAAGGAGAAAGCGATGCTACCAAAAAAGTTACCTCGCATGGAGAGCTATGATGGGTCGAGATCTCTACACCATAACAAAGCGCTCAATCGACTAATGGATTACTACGACTTTTACCGATGTCGCTAAATGTCACACTTTTGTCACTACTTTGAGAAAAGACGCCAGATGTTGGATGGGGACTTTACCATCTGATTCTATCTCCTCGTGGTCCTAACTTTGTGATAAGTTCCATGCTCGCTTTGGAAGCAACCAAGAAGGGGAAGCCTACAGTGTTCTTTAAAGACAAGTCCCAGCTCACCAATGAATCTTTAGCCAATATGTAAAGAGGTTTAGGAAGCAATGGACAGTGTCCGATCTTAATGATCTCCAAGTCATGATTATTCCGTAATGGGCCGGATCTCGTTAAATCGAGAAATTGGTAAAGAAATTGATGTTTCACCATCCGAAGAGTTTCAGCAGGCCTTTTCGACAAGGCGTAAGGCTATATTGTTGTGGAAGAGGCTATGAATAGTCTCAAGAATCCTTCTTTGAGCCAATCAAAGGAGGTAGAGGTTCCCAAGACCGATGGTGATCGTAGAAAAAGGGGAGGATATAACCAAAGGGGCGTATGTAGTTCAAGAAATACAATAACTCGTGGGCGATAAGGTAGTAGTCGCAAGCACTGCTCCTACCCCAAGGTTAATAAGGTTTATACCCAAATAATACAGAGAGGTCGATAATTTTGGATCGATCCAAACCAAATTTTCTTTGAACCACCTCGTGATAATTACAAAACGGACATGGCAACCCTCAGAAATATTGTGGTTATCATCAAGTCACCGGGTCACGACACTAATGAATGTTGTAATCTAAAGGATTTTGTAGAAAACAAGATTAAAAGTGGCTTGTTGATTCAATATGTACGAGAAAGACCGCCAAAATCAAGAAGTTATCGATCGTACTGCTCAAACAGCCTCAAGTACCACTGCTCAAAATGCTCCACCGCCAAGACAAGTCGCTGATGTAATAACCGTGGGTCTGCTGGGAAATTAGTAGGGAAGAAGAGGAGGTCTTATCTTGATTCAAATATGTCAATAACCGATGCTACTCAAGGTCGACAGCCTTTCCTGTGAACCGTTATTTCATTTACAGATGCGGATTATCCTTCTGAGCCCATCAAACCGCATGAAGGAGCATCGGTGATCACAAAGACAAGTGGGCTCAAATGGATGTGAAACGAATGATGATAGACAACGGATCTTCTATGGACATTCTTATGCCCATGCTTATCAAAGAATGCATCTCGATGAGCACAAAATGGAGGCCTGACAGAAGCTCTCTATACGGTTTCTAAACGATCCCGCCAAAGTGGCTTAACTATCAACTCCCCGTCATCTTCTAAGACTACCCCACAAAAAGTGGGAGATAACTTGTAAATTTTATGTCAGGTATGTGGATTCTACCACAACGCCATTTTGGGAAGACCTACGCTGACAAATTTCTTCAGTCAGAATTTCCATCCCACATTTCAAAATCAAGTTCCCCACAAAGACACGGAGTAGAGAGGTGATGGGTGACTCGATCCGCCCGAGATGTTATCTAATTCGCTATTTCATCCTAATGGGAGTTAGTAAACAAA
Source organism: Panax quinquefolius (assembly GCA_020205615.1). Taxonomy (NCBI): domain Eukaryota; kingdom Viridiplantae; phylum Streptophyta; class Magnoliopsida; order Apiales; family Araliaceae; genus Panax; species Panax quinquefolius. Next base: position 114,577,193 of record CM035152.1, read on the forward strand.
GAAAGACGATGGCAATTGAAATCGAACCTTCACCGAGAGTAGTTCGTAACTATTGTAATTCTTCACCGGGGGACGGAGGAAATTGAGTCGGTCATCTGGAAGCCGTAGAAGACAAAGAAGATCGGTTTGGGCTTACCGTAACCTCTTCTTCTGACGAAATCTTATGGAACTCTTACGATGCTATGTCGATATTTTTGCATGGGAGCCACAAGATATGCCCGAGTCACCGGAAGGTTGCCGAGCATAAACCGAGATAGATCCTTCAAAAAGCCATTGTCAAGAGGCGGATATTTGCTCCAGAACGCCAAAAGATCATCGATGAAGAGGTTGCAAAATTGTCAAGCAACCGACTTCATCTACGAGATTGATTACCCTGAGTGGATAAAGAATGTAGTATTGGTACGTACATAATGGAAAGTGGCGGTTTGCATCGACTACACCGACCTCAACAAAGCCCGTCTCAAGGACTTTTATCCTCCGCCCCATATCGATCAAATTTCATCGATGCCACTTCGGTACGATTATTAAGCTTTATGGATGCTTTTTCGTGATATCATCAAATATCCATGCAAAAAGAAGACATTCCAAAAACAAGATTCATTACACACCGCTCGGCAGTACGCATAAAAAAACGACTTTTGGCCTCATTAATGCCGAGCTACCTATCGAGGATGATGAAACTTTATATTCAATAGACAAATTGGGAGGAATATGGAGGTTTATGTAGATGACATGATCGTGAAGAGTGCAAATTCGTAAACATTTGACGATCTAGAGGAGTGTTTTCAAACTATTCGCATCGATAATCGCGACTTAATCCAACCAAATGTACTTTCTACCAGGTGCGAAAAAATTCGGGTTATCCGTCACCAAAGGGGCATCGAGGCCAATCCAGAGAAGATCCAGCCATCCTCGACATGAAGACTCTCACCATTCAAAGACGCTCAAATATTCGACCGGTAGGATCATGCGCTTTAAGGAGGTTCGCCGCCAAATCACAGAAAAGATGTCTTCCTTTCTTCGATACATCAAGGGACCAAGAATGCGAAGACATTCCAAAGGACTTCCAAGTGTGAAGATGCTTTCCAAAGTATAAAGACGATCTCCTTTCTATTCCTTTATCGGTCAAGCCCGTCCCCAAAGCAGAGACTTTATATTTGTACCTTCGCGCCGCCTTTTAGCAGCTGGAGCAGCTTTTTTGATTCGGAGATCGCCGAAGCAAGATCCTGGCCTATTACGCCACCACGCCCCACGAGATGTCAAACCGTATCCTAACATCGAGAAATTTGCCTTTGCTTTAATAATTGCCAAGAGAAAGCTTCTAAGAAGATTTTCAAGGTCGACTCGGTCGCCTACACGGATCAACCGTCAAGAAGGTGATGGGCAAGCCGTAGGTCTCGTAGATTAAAGAAGATGGACTATGGAATTGTCCCGCTTTTTTATCGAGTATCATCCCCGAATCGCCATCAAAGGCCAAGCTCGGGTCGATTTTTACGGTAGAATGTTCGCTCACCGGCGTATATACGGTTATCGGAAGTCAATCTTCCGATCGAAAGCAAAGGGTCGTTATTCAAAGCAGGTCGTAAAGCGCGGACGCCAGATGCGTATGGATCCTCTACGACGATCAAGTAGTGGAGCAGAATTATTCTAATAAGTCCTGAGGGATTTAAGGTTCAAGAAGCTATCGATTCGGGTTTAAAGCAACGAATAATGAGGCCGAGTACGGGCAAAGTTAAGTTAAGTGTCCGATTAGCAAGAGTCTCAAGTCCAACAAATTAATTATCTATAAGTGATTCTCGCTTGGTCGTTAAACAAATTGCCGGGAGATTACGGCTCGGGAACCCGAATGATCAAATATCCGTGGAGTTAAGAAACCAACTTCAATTTTTTTTTCAGACGAAGTTTCAAAGCTATAGAGCGAACGATAATTCTATCACCGATGCTTTTTCGAAATTGGCCACTACGGATGCGTATGTCTTTCATGGATCTATATTTGGAAATTTTGCAAAGAAATTTAAAGTGTTCAAAGATGAAATGTTGATGCATCGAATCTAACAAACCGCTGATGACCCCTCACATCGAGTATTCGCGATGGCGCCCTTCCTTCTGATCGATGTCGTCGTAAAGAAGATCAAGTACAAGAGTACTAATTTCACCTTTATCGATGGGGATCTTTATCGATCATGCTTTTCCTCACCATTATTGAAATGTTTGTTCCGTCTGCCGAGTATGCTCTTCTGGAAGTTCATGAAGGATTTATATGATCATATACGGTCGCCAAATCTTTGCACACAAAGTATTTCGACAAGGTTACTATCAATCGACAATTTTCAAAGAAGCTACAGAGTACGCCAAGAAACGTGAAAGATGCCACCAATAGTCCGGTTCATTATCACCACCTAAGAGTTATACTCGATTTTATCTCCTATACCCTTCACCGTCTGGGTGGATATATCGGGACCGCTACTCAAAGCTAAAGGTCAAGTTAGCTTCATTATAGTTGCTATTGATTATACGACTCAAGTGGTAGAGGCGAAACCACTTCTACGATAATGTAATGTGAGTGCTTAAAATTTGTAAAGGAGTCTGTGGTGTTTCGCCGATCCCTAAAGTATTGATATCTACAATGGACGCCAGCTCAGGGGTTCAAAATTTGAAGAATTTTTGAACGATTTAGGATTCAAAGACAAGAAGACTTCGTGGCTCATCCACAAATGAATGGGCAAGTTGAGGTGACCAACAGACGTCACCGAATGGAATAAAGCGAGATTGATGAAGCTAAGGAAGATGGCCGTAAGAATCACCGAAAGCGCATCGTCAGGCATACCGAATCACGCCGAGGACTACTATAGGATTCGCCTTCCGATCGCCTATGGTAATCGATGCCTTAGTCCCAAATAGATCGGATCTCCAAGTCTTCGCAAGTCAATTCAAAGAAATCTATAATGATGAAGGACCTAAGACTAACTTGACCTCGCTAGACGGTCGAGAGGAAGCTTTAATCAAATTGGTCGCTTATCAACGGCGGGGTGGCCAAACATTATAATAAGGGCGCAAAACTCAGAGATTCGGCGGGAGACTTCGCTTCGTGAGAAGCCAAGCTTCTACACCTCGTAACACGGAAAGCTAATGCCGAATCGGGAAGGGCTATATGAAGTGATCAAGTACCAAAGCCCTTGCATTTATCGATTAAAGGCACTTCGACGGCCCCGAGATCAAGAATACATGGTACGCGGGCAGTTTCTAAGTATTTTCAATAAAGTTCAAGCCGGGCTTATCTAAGTCCGTATACAACAACCGTTTGATATCAATAAAAGATCATTTTTCTACAAATTATCACCGGTCTTATCGGTCCGATGGTGTAAGGAGGTGAGGTACGGTAGACTCTCAATGGCCATTCCGATGGTAGCCCCAAGTCCTTTTGGTCCTATATCGATCTTATCGTATCGTGGTAAGTCAATGGTCACTATCGGTCCGATGGTGTAAGGAGGTACGGTAGACTCACCGCCATTCGATGGTAGCCCCAAGTCCTTTTGGTCCTATATCGATCTTATCAGGGTGGTAAGTCAATGGTCACTATCGGTCCGATGGTGTAAGGAGGTAAGTCAATGGTCATTCGATGGTAGCCCCAAGTCCGATGGTATCGATCTTATCAGGTGGTAAGTCAATGGTCACTATCGGTCCGATGGTGTAAGGAGGTACGTAGGACTCACCGCCATTCGATGGTAGCCCCAAGTCCTTTTGTCCTATATCGATCTTATCGTGGTGGTAAGTCAATGGTCACTATCGGTCCGATGGTGTAAGGAGGTACGGTAGGACTCACCGCCATTCGATGGTAGCCCCAAGTCCTTTTTCGGTCCTATATCGATCTTATCAGGTGGTAAGTCAATGGTCACTATCGTCCGATGGTGTAAGGAGGTACGGTAGGACTCACCGCCATTCGATGGTAGCCCCAAGTCCTTTTTGGTCCTATATCGATCTTATCAGGTGGTAAGTCAATGGTCATTATTAATCCTTATGTCTCGTTCTTATCTGCTTGTCGTCCAAATTTACTTCACATATAATTGATCTCACTCTTCTTCTGCATCAATGAGTATAAGTTATTTATTCTGCTTAAGTGTTAAGTTCAGCCATTAATTCGCTTAACTTCAATCTCGTCCCGAAAAATTCAACTCACTTCATCGCATGAGTTAACTCGTTATATGCCATATCTAATTCAATAGTTCATTTTATCGATACTAAATTATCGACAAGAAACCGACGGATGTAAATTATAATCAAGATAGCTTAAAGATTTATCAATAAGCATAAAATGTTCATTTCATTTAAGTCGATTAATTACATAAACATAAAAGTTAAATATTTACATAGAATCAAAACATAATATATATTCAGCAATCGCTTTTCATCATCTAATTGAGAAGTGCCGGTCCAATCGAAAGCAAATGATAGCTTCTTTTTTCCTCGCTCCCCGATACCCTCATATCCTCCTCAATAAACCTTCACGATCTCTACATCGAGTTTCATCCGAGTCCCTATACTCGCCTCAACTGCTTTCAAGCTCTTCACCGTAATGTGGCCTCGCCCCTCAAGGTCTTTTATCTTACGGCGAGCTTACGACGCTGGTCTTACGCCTTCGAAGCTTCATCCTCGATCTTCGCCTCACCTTCACCAAGTCAAGGATTCAGTTTTTATCATCAAGAGAACTCCTCATTTTTCGCCTTCGTAAGTAAGTTCTTCAACCAAGCCAAGCTGCTCAGTTGGTCATCGATTTTGTCGATCGGGTTTTGATGCAACCAACTCATCTCTCAGGGCCCTCGGGTCATTATCGATGTCTTCAAATCCATCTTCGCCCGATCCAATTCTCTTTGAAGACCATCGATGGTATGAAAAGCATCTTCGCGACTCAATTTTTTCTCATCCAAGGTCGATTTCAAAGATGTTTATCTTCGGCGCATGAAATCTTCCTCGCTTCTCCATTTATGTGTCTCTTGACGCAATGTCCAAGACAAAGATTAGCCCGCAGACATTTTCAAAGTACTCAAATTAAATTCTAAAATGCTCAAGGAAAATAGAGATGTAAAGGAAGAAGTCATTATTGTTTACTCTTGCCGATAACTCATTCCTTCGTCGAGAAGATTTCATCTGCGCAGATCACCGAACCTGATCGCCAAGCAGTCGTCGAACGAAAGCCCCAAGAGGTCGAAAGGAAAGTCAAGGCTGAACCCGGGCCATAGGGTCGAGATCCCACGGCCGCAGACGATAACTCGACCAAGGACCGGCCGCTCAGAGAGGGTCTCGCTTTCGTGGGGAAGAGTAGGTCGGTTTGGGGTGTAGGTTCAAATTTAACGGCTTCGATTACGGAGATTTGTTCGAGGTAGGTTCTTCGGTGTCAAGCGATGCGAACTTGACGACTCTCGTGGGTACGCTTCTCTTCGATAACGAGAAATCCTTCGCCCCGATCACCATCCTCTTCGATTTGTATTTCTGCAGGGGGCACGACGGCGGAGGAATGACCAAGACCGAGGAACCCCGAGTTCTTCTAAGCAGCTTAATGGGGTTATTTTTGTTTTTAGTTTTTGTCCTAAGTATACCTTCGATCAGACGATCAAGTAAACCGCCTGATCGAGGAATGGTTTTGGGGTCGGTTCTGCTTCGCTGGGTTCTAAGGATTTACTAGAGGAACTAACCTTGGTTTTCTCGGTAGCCCTCCTCTTTTTTCGAGGGTGAAGATTCTCTTCGTACGAGAATATCTTCTACTGCTTTTCCGTTGAAATTCATCCGTGAATTTCTCGGTATCGATATGCTTCGGGTAGCTTTGCAGTGTAAGCCTCAATTACTCAAGACTTCCCAGATAAAAAATCTTCGAGCTCTTTTATTTCTACGTAACTCCCTCGATCAAAGATAATCGCATAAAATCAAACAATTCCATGTTATAATTATATTTTATGGAATATTTTCAAAAATATATATATTTGAAATAAGTCGGTACTTTACGCTTACGGTCATACAACCATGCTTGCTTCGAGAGGAGTCCGATTTCCACCCTCCTTCTGAAGTTGTCAAATAGCTCCATCATCTCCACTTCTCGCTCTTCTAAACATCTCCAAAGTCAGCAGATATTTTTTCATCACCGCCCAAATTTCTAAGAGAGGAAATTTCGTGGCCTTTGACAAAGAACCATTTTTCATGCCATCCCCTATCGCTCAAGGGTGTTCACCAAATAACGCCTCACAAATTTCTCTCCGCATTTCGGAGAATGTTTACTAAGGGCTTTGAACCCTTTTTCCCTCGGACTCGCACTATCTTGTAGACAAAGAAAGAAGAAGTCCAAAGAGGGCTCGACGCCCAGCTTCACATGTATACCACGGCGGCTTTAATACGGATGTAGGAGTTCTAACCAAATGTGAAAATCCTACACCCAAAAACCCCAAAGAGGGTTACTATGAATATACGAAGAGGGAATCGAACCCCTTCTCCAAAGAAAGTCACCGACTACCATTCATCCTTCAAAGCCGCTGGTACATTTTCTCCCGTAACTGGGTACCGACAAAGACGGGTATCTCGAATATGGAACCGAGTTCAACCTCTTCGCCAAATTTTCGCTATGATGATAGAGGAGTGTTAGTACGCGAGAATCGCCTCAGACTCCTATAATAGTCGAGGGGTTTTCTCGGGTTCTCTGCTTGGGATTCGCATCAAGTCCCCTCATGAAGATTAGGGTTCGGGGGAACCACAAAGTTGATGGGTGTTACAAGTACGGGAGAACTCGCTCAAGGTTTCGAGAAGCCATTTGTGACGATTTGCAGAGAGAAAGAGATCGTAAATTTTAGAAGGCGCAATTTCAAATGAACAGTAAAACTCACAAAAATTGGTAAAGTTATCCTTTATACCGATTTGCTACATGTTGTTCAAGACAAAGCGATTAAATGCCAAGAATAATTTGAATTTGAATGGAAAGCGTCCTGCTTTGTCCCGTACATAAATGGATAGAGTCATTCTAATCGGGGCCTTAACTTCCTTTCAATTCATTTCACGGACAATAAATGGGTACGCTTTTTAATTACATCTCATCATTTATCGATTCTCGTAAAAATATCATGGATTGTTTATAGTTTTCTATTAAACATTCTGCTCAACAAAAACTAGGGGCAATGTCAGGGTCGTGATATTTTATCTATTCGGGCCAAGTGTATCGGGCTTATTCTTTTTATTCTATCGGGCCTCTATTATTGAATTATTAAAAAATCATTAAGCCCAATCATCGTATCATTTTCATTTCAAACTTATAAGACGGGCCGGTCAATGGATCAATCATTTAGACATTTTAAATATCTACAATCTTCGACCAGAATGATGAAAAAGCATGCTTGGCTGACTAAAGAACCCGCCATGCATTAATGTGGATGGATCAGAATCAGAATCCATTTACGGCAGAGAAACAAAAAGGATCAAAAGCAAACAACAAACTACACGCAATGAATTCAAGAACCCATCTGCAAAGGGAATGTGTCGTAGTAGTGGGTGGCACTAATTCGTGCCGTGAGGGTATAACTTAGCAAGGAAGTCTCCACCAAGAGGTACGCTCATACTCTTCTTCATTTAGAATCGATATTCACAGAGAATTATTATTATCTCTCGATATCAATACACTAGTGATATAGCCTCCGCTTTTTATAAACCTCAGAATTCACATACCGATTCTCACCGAAGCTATCCTCCGACTTTAACCGCCAAAAGCCAAGCTTGTGTTGTTTATCAGGTTTAGACAGAGAAGATATGTTATCCAGAAATTAGAGGAACATAAACATGATAACATAGTGTATATGAGAATACCAGGAAAAAACCAGTATATACAAGTAGAAAAATATTATAATCATAAAATAGAAAATTATATTAATAACAGAATAATAGAAGAAAACAAGAAAATTAAACAGAGAAAGAATATTAAGCATTTAAATGAGGCTAATAAGAACAAAAACCACTAAACTAGCTAGAAACCTTAAGAAATTAAATAGAAATATTAAAGAATATACAGAATCTATTACAGAAATTACAAATGCATCTCAGGAATTCTTAAATTCCATCAAATCTTTAAAGACAGAAAATAGGAAAATGTTGATTTTTACAAATATTTTGAAGCTTTAGGAGTAATTAGACAATTTGAAGAATTAATAGAAATAGAGTTAATAAGAACTAGGTATATTAGAGAAGATTTAGGCAATCTCATGTCCTAAAATGTCTACTAGTAATTCACCAGAGATATCTATACATAAGATTTCAACAGAAACTCATAGATTAGTAGCCGAAATTAAAATATTCAGAGGATACTTACAAAAAGAAGTAAAATTATTAAAAGATTGCACAGAAAGAATAAACATATATAATGGAGATTTAAGCAACAAGAACACATACAGAACAATTTCCATATATAAAAATAATATCAGAATAATAGAAACATAAATAGAAAAGTGTAGAATAAATCTAGGAGAACATATTAGTTAAATCATGAGTAAGAGAAAGATTACAGAAGAGATAGATATAAGATATTATAGAAAAGAATTAATAAGAATAAGAACAGAGCACATATATACTCCAAAAATAATAAATACCCAAAACCAAATACTATAACTAAAATATATCAGATATATTATTACAACACCATGATGGAATATAACATAGTTAAAGAAACTCTAAGACTATTAGAATCTAGAGAAAAATATATTCTTAAAGAATTAGCAATAATAGAGAAAACCAACATGAATGCATATTTAGAAATCTTAGACAGAATCAGAGATGTTAAAGAAAATCCAGCAGAATTACAATTAGAAGCATCAAGCGACAGAGAAAAATTAGAAGCATATATTTGGTAATGCAGCCATGGATCTCCTAGAAGCTCACAGAAGATATAGAGAATATATAAATAAGAATCGAGAACATATTTTAGAATTTGAGAAAACATTTAAGAATACCAGAACTATCACCAAGAGATATCAGATAGAATTTTACAGAACTAGGAAAGAATACATAGAAACAAAAACAAAATTATTAAGTCTACAAAAAGAACTAAAACAAATGGTACAAAATATGAGTACAGGAAAAATGGTATCATATATCAAGTATAAAAATACAGTAGAATCCATTGAGTTATTAGAAGACTATCTATAGGTTACATACTACCAGAACTAAAATTAGACTTAGCACATCTAAATAGAGTAATATGTTAAAACACAGTCTTGAAGAAAGATTGGTACAAATTATTATCCAGATCCAGGAATCTCCAGCTAAACCAGTTGAATTTAAAATTGTCAAAAAAAGATAGGCAATTGAGGAAAATCCTAAATAGAGGTATAAACGATCGAGAAATTTGTAATTTAATTTAAATATTTATCATCCAATTAAATAAATATTTTAAATAATTTATTTATTAGAGGAAAATAAATAATTTTATGAATACATGGTGAATTAATTTAGTAACTAAATTGATTAATGTTAATTAAATTTAATATTGATAATTTTATTTTAAGGATTTAATTTAAGGAAATAATTAAATTAAATCAATCGCTTAATATTTAAGAAAATAATTAAATTAAATTGAATTGTTTAATTTAAAGGAAATAAATAAATTAAAATAAAGTGATGTTTCTAATTTATTAATTAAATTAGATATATAATTATTTATTTATTATAAATTATAATATAATAATTTATTTATTATAAGTTATTATAATTATTAAATTAATTAAATTATTTAAATTAATTAAATTAAAAGTGTGACAAGTAAACTATATAATATAAATATTAATATAAATAATTATCTAGTGTTGGAATTATTATGTTAGCCAAACAAGGCCTCATGGCTTTTGGCTTATTTCAACCGACGCCACCTTTTGGTTTTTTTTTACCGATGTTAGTGGGGAAGGGGAGTTATATATTTCAACGCTGCTTTTTTTTTTTCTAAGGCTAAGTTTAGAGAAGGGTCTAGAGAGAAGGAGAAATAGCAGAGTGGAGAGAGCTTTGGGTAGAGAGTTTTCTCTCAGAAATTGTGCTAAGAAAATTGGAGTATCAAGGGGAAAGCAATTCCTTGTCATTCTTCTTCATATTAATCAAGGATTAAAGGTATAATCTATTCCTAATTCTAACTCTTAGTTTTGTAATATCTATTCTCTCGGAATGATTTGGAATTTTGTTGAATTGGGGTTTGAATTGTTGATTATATGGATATATAATTCTGATAATTATCATACATAAGTAATTTTTAGTTATCAAATTCATGAATTTGGTTTGTGGAAAGAAAAAAAATAATCATAAAAGTTATTATTCTTATAATACGGCTTAAAAAGTACAAAAATTTCTGCATTATATGTGTATGTAATCAGAATTTGTTATTGGATTGTGATAATATATTAAGAAACGAAAGCAATGTAGTTTAAATCATGTCAATGATTAAGAAACGAATTCGTGGTGATCAAATTCGTTAAAAGTGTAAAATGAAGAAATTTGAAAAACTATGGTTTTGATTCTTCAAAATAAAGTTTATATAATGTTTTTGTATATAGAATGGTGTTTAGCATGTATAACTATAATATGACAAAGTGTTAGATGTTGAAGTTAGGAGATTTTCTATGAGAATCGGGATTTTTGGCCAAAGCAGTAGTCTCGATTTCGAGCTTCTCGCAAAAAACTAGAACGAGGCATCACGTAGCGGCATGGGCATGCCGTGCTTCTCAACTGGCGGATGCATATACGCTGCTATAAGGTGCGTAAGGCTATCATTACGCCAATTACCTGATCATTTATCGGGCGCTAAGCACATGAGTAGCCAATACGCATAAATGAAGTCTCTGCTTAATCATGTCTCATGCATAATTGACTTAGAGTTAGTTTAGCATGCATGTTAAGGATATTAAAACATAAAGTGGACTACAATAATGTATTGTAAGGTGTTGTAATACAAAGTGTAAAAGAGTTTTAGGTGATTGTTAATCGAAAGTTATATAATGAAACTAAAAGTGATGTTTTCAAAAGTTAGAAATGAACGAGTAAGTTATGTCATTTCAGAATGCGATTTTAGATTCATAAGTATGTTAACCTAAATGGTTAGGTGCTAGGTTAGGGGTTATGACCTAAATGATGGTTTAATACCCATAGTGTTAATATTCATACAACTAATTGTTGTTGCGATTGTAATGATATGTGTAGTAGGTAATTGGAGATTATTTTACACTTGTGTAGCTTACAAACAAGGCAAGTTCCTAAACCTTAACTCTTTACATCGAGCAAGCTTTCTAACTTCATTCTTTTCATATCAATGCATGTTCCCATTCCTAAATCGTTATTGTACAAGTTCCTAAAATTTTTGTAAGGTCGAAAGCAAGCCTAGTTTATCTTGAGTATGTTTGTGCAAGCTCTTGTAACCTAATTCATTACATCGAAAGTAGCTTTACTTTCCTTATTATCATTCAAGCATATATTGTTCTAATACATCGATTCATAGAAGATTGTTCTAAACTCCTTTAAATATAGCACTTTGCATGTATATCATTGTTATTCAATTATATATATTGTTAATATCCGATCTTTGACCTTAATAGCCTTGTTCAGCTTATACATTCTCGTATTAAACCTTTATCGATGGAAGTTGAATAGTGTTCTAAAAATTTCTAGAGACACCGATAAGCTAGTTCCAAACTAAACTTTCTTTAGTGCGGAAATTCTAAATTCAAATCGAGACGAACAACCCTAATATAGGGATTTTTGTACGTGTAACGCTTAGATGTTTGTGGCACAATACATGGTACAAAGGGCTGATCCCTCTAAGCACGCTTAAGAAGGGTCTCAGATAGTCTAATGACTATTAAGGTTAAGGTAATAATACCTAATACCGGAGACATAGTTCGTGGTCTTAAGACCCTCGTATATTGATTTCGAACTTGTTTTCTATTCTTAATTCACGTAACAAGTTCATTATTGCTAGCATTCGTTGTTCATTCTCATGTTGTTATTATTATACTTTTCTATATCGCTGAGCAATTGTTTGCTCACTCTTGCAATTAACACCGCAGCCTAAAGTAGAGAAAGTTGATGAGCCATCCACTAGCAAAGGAAAGGGCAAATTGTCCAAGTGCTGAAGATTTATGAAAATTTTATCTTAATAAATTGTGTTAAAGACTTGGTTTTATTTGTGATGTATTCCTCAAACTTATGTAATAATTTTAAGGTTAGATTACCTGGGATATACATTGAGATTATGATGTAACCCTTTAATGGGAAAGATGATTGTTTAAGTTATTTAAATTACGTCTTTATCCTTTGATTATGGGTAGTTAGATGTAATAATTTTGATAAGTGAGCACCAAATCCTGTGGGAATGGAGTACCTGGATTTGGGGGTGTCACAGGTTGGTATCAAAGTCTTAGGTTATGAACCTTAGGTGGGGAAACCTTAGGAAGTAACCTTTAAGGAAACAAAAAATATAGAGGTGTTTAACTCTTATCGAAGTTTAAGGAATGGATTAAGGTATCCATTGAAGCTAAATAATAAAAGACATTATGTGCTATGTGTTAATAACTTATGTGCTCATGAGTATCAAAAAATGTTAAGTAAAACTTAAAATATTTTGTTGTCGTGATGTCTAACGAAGGAGGATCCAAATTACCAGAGAGTGATACCTCAGTACCTAGAGACGACAAACCCCAGAATATTCATGTAGTGTGGGAACAGTTGATCCAGGAGGTTGTGCCTGTGACCGATCTCGAGGAGGATAGTTCTGAGGATATAGAGGAGGATGATGAGGAAGAGGATCCCGAGGAGTTTCCACCAAACTCCATATCACCGAGATGTATGATGCTCAGATGACCGTAACATAGAATTACAGGAAGAAGTTGAGGAGTCAAGGATGGTTGAGATGCATCATGCTTCGATGGAGGAGAAGGATGCGAGATTCGTGAACTTGACTCAAAACTTGGAAACACAGAGGGGACCTAGTTCATACCAAGGGTCAGATGATGAAGACTCATTAAGCAAAGAAACTAGAAGATGAAGACCGATATGGAGAAATTAAAGGATGACTTCAAAGAGGAGTCACTACTGTGTACAAAGAGCAGAGGATGCTTGGATGAAGGCGACTCAACGTGCGCACTGTATGTTGAAGCTAAAGTCCAAGTGAAGAAAGCCAAGATGAAGGAGATGGATTATGCTTTTAATTCGGCGATTGATAGGGCCCAGATCGAGTCTATTATTACCCACCTCGCTTTAAGAATTCACCGTGGTTCGTGATGGATCGCAGAATCGCCATGATCGATCATGGAGGAAGAGCGTCGGAAGCTTTACGACGCCTTAATATGTCTAGATAGAGATAATAATAATAATAATAATAATAATAATAATAATAATAATAATAATAATAATAATAATAATAATAATAATAATAATAATAATAATAATAATAATAATAATAATAATAATAATAATAATAATAATAATAATAATAATAATAATAATGTGGTTAATTATGTGAATAAATAAATTGTGAATCCCTTTATTTTGAGATGAATAAAGGATAGATGAGTATGTAATCCCGAAACTTGTTTAGTTCAGAAAGTGAATGTTGATAAATAAGTATGCTATCTTTAACATGTTTTAAAACGTTATGAATGAATAAAATATTAGAGTTTATTTGAAATACTATGTGTTATAGCTTTAATCTTGGAATGTTTAAGTTAAACTTTAAATACCCAAGAAGTTGAGTAATGAACTAATAAGCGATATTTTAATGTAAGATGCCTCCTAAAGAAGACAACCACGCCAACAAGCACCTCCCCGAGGGTATACCAATAATAACAACGAGACCAACGCTAATCCGGTTCAAAGAAGCTTGGTAGCTCTGCTTGATGGGGTGCACTTGCGAATCAATCAACAAAGCTCAAGTCACGACTTTCAAGGAATTCAAAGCGGTTGGACCGCCAGAGTTTCAAGGGTCTATGAATCCAAAGGAAGCCCAAACCTCGATCATGGAAATGGAGAAGGTGTTCGATGTTGCTAGAGTTAACGAGGATCGTAAGATCGCGTTCAAACGCTCATGTCAAGTCTCAAGCTAGCCACCGTGGCAAGCAAATAAGGTTCGTGGGGGACAAGGAGTAATATCGTGGATAGATTTAAGGAGATGTTTTTGAAATGTACTTTCCAAATGAAGTTCTCGAATCACCGGAAGTGCAATTTCCGAGTCAAGCAAGGAACGGCGACGGCGCTGTAATATGCCATGAAGTTTAACGAGTTGGCAAGGTTTGCCACATATCAAGTCAACACCGACGAAGTAAAGCGAGAAAGGTTCGAATAAGGATTGAAGCCCGGCTTTACAAAGAAGGTCTCAATGTTCCAGCTAAATACATTTACACAACAGCTACCGGAAAAGGCAATTATCGCGGAAGGTGGAAGCGATGCCTTAACCAAGTACAACCAAGAATGTAAGAAGAAGAATGAGAATGAGAATGAATAATAAGGTCGTGGTAGTAATGTTGGAAGTAACAATCAAAAGAGGAAGTGGAGCGAGAATTCAACCACGGAGGACAACAAGGAAATCAAAGAGAAGAAAAGTTTGAAGCTTGCAGTGCACGCAGGGAAGAACCATACCGGGGTATGTTTGAAGGAAAATCGGGTGTGTTTCAACTGTGGTCGAGGGACACATTGCACCGAACTGCTTTAGTCCAAGAAAGGAGAGCATGTTTTACCCGCGGGCTCAAAAGATCACATGGCTCGTGATTGCCCTAAGAAGCCAAATGGAAGTGCAAATGGTGGAAAAGGAAACAACAATGGTGGTGGTGCATCGACTATCATCGACCAACACAACCAAGCCGACCCATCGCGAGAACTTTCAATACGACCACGCAGGATGTCAGATGTATAGTCCTAAGGATGTGGTGTCGTATCATTCCAATTAATGGTATTAATGCTTATGTACTATTTGATTCGGTGCTACTTGTTCATTTATATCCGATGAATTTGCTCGTAACTTAGATTTGCCTCGTGAAGAATTAGAATTTCCCTTAAGTATAGAGATTGCGAATAGAGAAGTGATTCCTCATAGATTTGTATATAGGAATTGTAGAGTGGTTATAAAAGGTCACGAGATGATGGTAGATTTGATACCAATTAGACTTGGTGAATTTGATGTTATATCGAAATGGATTGGTTATTCAATTACGAGCAAAGAATTGATTGCCAAAGGAAGTGTATTAACCTTACGACCACAAAGGTCAGTGTTCTTTTGAAGAAGTCACCTCGACAAGAAAGTTGTCTAACGGTGATGCAAGCCAAGAAGTTGTTGAGACAAGGATGTGTAGGATACTTAGCCTACATAGTTGATACACAGAAGAAGAGTGCAAAGTTAGAAGAGATACCGATCATAAAGAGATTTTTCAGACGTATTTCCGCACGATTTGCTCGGGTCTTCCACCGAATCGACAAATCGAGTTCGTGATTGACTTACTACCGTGAACGACCCACCCGATATCTAAGGCACCATACGTAATGGCCCCTTTAGAGATGAAGGAGTTGATGGTGCAATTGCAAGAATTGCTCAATAAGAAATATATTCAAATTGAGTGTTTCGCCATGGGGAGCAATCTGTTGTTTATTTGTTAAGAAGAAAGACGGATCGATGCTACCTGCATTGATTATCGAGAATTGAATAAGGTCACGATTAAAATAAGTATCCATTACCTAGAATCGATGACCTGTTTCGATCAATTGAAGGGAACGAGGTATTTCTCTAAGATAGACTTGAGAAGTGGTTATCATCAGTTGAAGGTGAGGCCGGAGGATGTACCAAAAACAACGTTCAGAACTCGGTATGGTCATTACGAGTTTTTGGTTATGTCTTTTGGTTTAACCAACGCACCCGCAGCGTTCATGGATTTGATGAATATGGTGTTTAAACCATTCTTAGATAAATTTGTAGTGGTTTTTATTGATGATATACTAGTGTATTCCAAAACCAAAGAGGAACATGTGGAACACTTGAGATTGACGTTGGAGACATTGAGAAAAGAGAAGTTGTATACTAAGTTTTCAAAATGTGAATTTTGGTTGGAACGTGTACAGTTTCTCTAACACGTTATTGATAAGGACGGAATTTCAGTAGATCCATCAAAGGTTGAAGCTGTAATAAATTGGGATCAGCCAAAGACACCATCAGAGGTAAGGAGTTTCTTAGGATTGACAGGTTACTACAAGCGTTTTATTCAAGACTTAACCAAGATCGCGACTCCGTTGACAAATTTAACAAGGAAGGCGATTAAGTTTGTTTGGATAGAGAAGTGCGAGGAAAGTTTTTGAGAATTGAAAAAGAGGTCGAAGTTCAACACTCGTTCATCATTACCGATGATACAAAAATTTTGTGGTGTATAGTGATCGACGTCTCATAAAGGACTTTTATTATGGTGTATAATGGCGTAGTTATCATGATGCATCACGCCGGGCATAAAGATTACTTAGAAAGGGGTATCCGACTATGACTTGTGTGTTGGCGCTTGGTGTTTGCTCAAAATTTGGAGACATTATCTTTATGGAGAGAGGTGTGAGATATATACCACCATAAAAGTCTCAAGTATATCTTTACACAAAAAAGATTTGAATATGAGACAAAGAAGATGGTTGAACCGATCAAAGATTATGATTGCGAGATTTTCTATCATCCCGAAAAGCGTAATGTTGTTGTTGATGCCTTAAGTAGGAAGGGATCGGAAAAGTTAATGATGTTAACTCGATCAAGAGAAGCTAGTGTCTCTGAAATGGCTAAGATGGAGTTGGAAATTAAATGTCCGATGTAATCCGATGAAAAGTTATTCCGGATAGAAATAGTTCAATGTTGGTAGATAAGGTGAAAATGCACAACTTCGTGATGAAGATCATGAAAGATAAAACAGAAGATATCTCAAGGTGAGGAAAATAAATTCAAAATCGATTCTAAGGGTTACTTCAATTCAAGGAGAATTTGGGTTCCATGTAAGTACCGTAAGATAAGGAGGAAATTCTCGAGTGAAGCTCACAATTCAAGATATTCGATTCACCACGGGAGTACAAAGATGTACCAAGATCTTAGACATCATTTTGGTGGCCGAATAATGAAGAGGGGGATGTGGTGAAAGTGTGTGGCAAAATGCTTAACGTGTCGTAAAGTCAAAGTTTAACATCAAAGGCCAAATGGATTGTTACAACCATTGGAGATACCGTAATGGAAATGGGAGCATATCACAATAGATTTTGTGGTAGGTCTTCCAACAACCCAACAAGGTTACGATGCCATTTGGGTGATTGTCGATCGATCGATGAAGTCGACACACTTTTTGCCAATCAAGATTCGATTTACACTAGATCGGTTAAGCAAAAGTCAGACGTAAAGGAAATTGTTTCAAGACACGGTACTGCACCTGTGTCCATCAGACGATGTAGATCCACGCTTCACATCTAATTTTTGGAAGCTATTACAAGAATGTTTGGGAACACAACCGAGAATGAGCACAACGCACCATCCTCAAACCGACGGACAAAGTGAGAGAACCATCCAAACACTAGAAGATATGCTCGAGAGTACGTATCATGGATTTCAAGGAAAATTGGGATGACCATCTACCATCGGTGGAATTTGCTTATAATAATAGTTATCACGCGAGTATCGGCATGCCGCCTACGAAAGAGTTATACTACAGAAGTGCAAAACTCCATTATGCTCGGGACGAGGTAGGCGAACGCCAACTATTGGGTCCAGAATTGGTACAATGTAATCGTCGAGATCATCAAAGTGATTCGAGCGAGATTAATAGCAAAGACAAGATGTATGTAAGAAATATGCCGATCAACATCGACGAAATAGAGAATTAGATGCTCAGTAGTTATATTTTCTTGAAAGTGTCTCCTTAAGGGGAAAATTTGATTTGGCAAGAAGGGGAAATTGAGCCCTAGATTTATAGGACCTTTTCAAGTGCTTCACGAGTCAAGCGAAGTGGCGACGAGGTAGCTTTTACCTCCGGAGTTGGAGCATATTCATAATATTTTCCATGATCAAGATTGAGGCCATATAAGCCCGATTATAAACATGTTATAGAATACGAGCCCTTATAGCTTTGAGAAAGATTTGTCATATGAAGAAGTCCCTGCTCAAATTGTTGATGTAAAAGAGTAAGTATCGAGGAATAAGGTGATACCTTCATTAAGGTAATCTGGAGAAACCACAATGTCGAGGAAGCTACGTGGAACTTGAAAGCGTTATGATGAAGAATTATCCTCGCTTGTTTGCTTGATTTGTATAGCGATTCTGGGGACATAATCTTTTAAGGAGGGAAGAATGTAACGAATAAATTTTTTGAAGTCAGGATTCGGGACATAATCCTTTTAAGGATGGAAGGATGTAACGATCGAGAAATTTATAATTTAATTTAAATATTTATTGAATTAAATAAATATTTTAAATAATTTATTTATTGAGAAAAATAAATAATTGATGAATCATGTGGTGAATTAATTTAGTAACTAAATTGATTAATGTTAATTAAATTGAGTATTGATAATTTTATTTAAAGGATTTAATTTAAGGAAATAATTAAATTAAATCAATTGCTTAATATTTAAGAAAATAATTAAATTAAATAAATTATTTAATTTAAAGGAAATGAATAAATTAAATAAAGTGATGTTTCTAATTTATTAATTAAATTAGATATATAATAATTTATTTATTATAAGTATAATTATAATAATTATAATTATAAATTATAAGTTATTTAATGGGTTGCATGTGCTGACAAGTAGTAACTATAATTATATGACTCATAATTATATGAAATGTTTTTTGAACCCCTCAAATGAATGGACGCCTTATGTCTGACTAGGGTAAGTTCTTAAACTCATATAATTGTGGCAAGTTCTCGAATTTCCAAAGTGTGGTAAGTTTATATGTTATGAAGTTAGAAATTTTGGTATAGTAAGCATTGATGGTGTTAGAGATTGATGGAATGAGGCAAGGAGTAAAGTTGATAGAGAAACATGAATTTTCTAAATCTTCTAGCTCTGTTCAAAATTTATTGACTTCGTGCTAATGTTGGCATTTCTGTTTTCTTGAAAAACTTTGGATCATGTGATTGAACCAATGATGTTTTAAAAACAATACCGTTATCCATATGTCTATGCTAATTGTTTCGGCTAAGACAAAATGATTTGAAAATTTTCAAAATGTATTTCTGACCATTTACATCATTTGGTATGGTATAGAAATGGTAAACGATGGAGTCTTCAATGCAGTTGAACCTAGTGTTGGTTGTGTTTGAAAGATCATCAACCAATTTTGGTATGGTGTAGTATGACAAAGTCACATAATGACAAAATCTTAAACGTACTACTAATCTAGTATGGTATCATGATGTCATAAAAGAATTTTGGTTTTCTTTTAAGTTATAAAGAAGGTCAATTAAGTTGGCCAAAATATTTCGATTGATGTCCGAATTGTTGATAAAAGTCTAAGCTATTTGATTTGGCTAAACGACTGTTGAAAAATATTTGTGAAATTGAAGCGTTCTTGACTATTTATGCCAAACCAGATTGCTCTGGTGCGGATTCGGATATAAAAAAAAGCTGAGGTGAACAACCCTATAAGGGGACATGTTTTCAGGGACAATGGTTCCGAGCGTAACACATGTAGTCGTTACAAAACACTACGTTGCGGCCCAACGTAGTGGTACAATAGGCTGGCCACCTAGCATACATGTGGAGGGTGTTTTCAGTCTTTGTGATTGATAAACATTCTGGTTTGTAGTGTGAAGGATTGTGATGAAGCAATCGTTAATCTGGCCTAGTGTGACCCCTCAAAGATAATTTGGAATCGAAAGTTATTCATACTACTTCCGATTATTAAAAATCATGGAAGACTCATATTCTTCTGTGTGATGAATATAGTGAGTAGAATGTTCCTTAGAAAGGAGAATGTGGTAGAATGCAAGTGAGCAAGTTATAATAAAACTTCCGAAAAGAGAATGAATAAAATTATTCAAAAGAATATGTAATATTCGAAAAAGACCGCAGGTAGAGGTTTTGATGATTAGAGGATGAAATCTTTATAAGGGGGGAGAGGATGTAAGAACCCAATTTTTAGAAAATATTAAAATAAGAATTTAGCTTAATAAAATTCTTAAGGCATGTGAAGGGTTTAAATAAAAATATATAATGTGTTACGAGGTAGGTGTTATTGTGTTACATTGGATAATATGAACTATGTAATAAGTAATGTTGTGTTTAATAAATATATACCATTATTATATATTCGTTAGAAATTGTAGAGATGAAGTTATATGAAGATGGATAAGACTTATCTATCGACATTAAATAATTTATAGAATTATTATATTGTAGTAAGTTGGTGACATTAAAATATCTTTGATAATGACCAATTTCTTGAGTATATGTACGAGTGAATATCAAGTCTAAGGTAGTGCAATCTTACTCTTTAATGGTTGACGTATAGGAGCTGGGATAAACGATTCCTTTAGAGAGCGAAGGTATATACGAATTGGTAACCAATCTAACTCATTGTGAAAACAGTGTAGACGAGACGGAAACTAATTTGTTGGTTGTTTGTGAGAAACCACTCAGTGTACTATATTGAATACTATTAAAGACTTGAGGTGTGTTAGGTTTGGACTTGTATATATGTACGTTGTTGACGAGAGAAGAGAATCGATATACCTTTAAAGTGGTAAGAGAATTATTAAGTAATTCGATACACGACGAGAAGTGAAGATGAAAAGAATGTATGTATGTGTTACATTCGAGTTTTGTGTTATTGGTGGTATGAAACCGTAAAGGAGATGTATAGTTGGTTAAAATAATAAGGGAGATAGAGTTTTAAAACTTGAAATGGGATTCTTATATTGTTAAGGAAAATAGTAACCAATAATGTGGAATCAAAGAGGGCATTGATGTTAGACGAGATAACACTTAAGGAGGATGTGTAAAATATTTAGAAGCGTAGGTTTTAGTTCTGCTGATGCAGAACTGGTCTGCCACTGATTTTGGTATGGCGCAAATGTGCCATTTCAAGTCTCATGACTAAGCCTTGAATTACTTACCAACTGTAGAAAACTCTGAGTTAGTTTATGAAAATGTGATTTCAAGCCATGCACACTAGTAACTCTTATAAGGTCATGAATGGTGACTTAGTGTTCATGAAGAAACTTAGTTAGCAAAACATGACTTGAATAAAGATTTAATTAATTAGCCCGGATTAAATATGGTTAATTAAGAGATATTATGGAATATTATATTATAATCATTGTATGGCAATGGCGTGATAATAAATTAAATGAAAAAGGGTTAGTTCACTTGTATAAGATAGTGAGTTAACATATGTGTTTAGCATAAGAGGATGAAAGATATATGTGAATTACTATTTGACATTTTAATATATTACATAGTTTTGTAATATATAAAAGGGTTGACATTGGAAATATAAATGATTAGTATTAAATAATTATTGTATGGGTTGAAGGTACCCAACTAAATGATATTTAACCCAATTAAAATATTAATGTGAGTATAATCATTAAATAGTATTACTGTGTAATATGGGAAATGAATTGGGACATTAATATTATATGTGTGACATAAATGAAACCATATGATAGGAGTATATGGACATGAAATGAGGTACCTAGTAGCACCATGGTATCATATGAAGTTGTAATACAAAAATGATTAAATATATGTGTATTCTAGAAGCTGGGGAGGAAATTAAGTGTTTGAATAAACATTAATATTAAATAATGATAATGTGTTTATGTGAGTAGTAAAAATAATTATGGGGGATACCCAGACAATGATGCCTAACTGCGATATTTTATTACATGTATTTAATGTACATGGAATATATGATGTGAGTCTAAAATTTATCTTTAAATTCCTAATATGGTAACAATTGTACCTTAATATTACATTATGGGAAATAAAGGAACCAAACTAAGCTCTATTGCTGGGATTTAAGCTATGTCCCAAAATCAATGTCACTCTATTTCAACTGCCGTATGAATAGGCCATTGGCCTATCCAATTTCTTCTTCATTAAGTAGTAGAGTTGATGATGGTTGATTGTGGAGTTGGTGACCAACTCTTGAGCATCCACTAGCTTCTTCTTCTTCCCTTTGGTTTTAATTGTTGGGCAAATCCATTGTTTGGTCAATGGTTCCTCTATAAATAATCCCAACTCCTTCTCTTTCCCGTTGGAAAATTCCTCTGAGAAATTGGCTATAAGAGGTTGATAGAATTGAGAGTAATCAGAGTTTTGGAGAGCTATAGATAGCAAATTGGAGTAACCAAGAGGTAATGATTCTAACCTTAATGCTCTTGAGTTATAAGTTTTGTAAATTCTTAGAAATTTCATGATATAATCACTTTTAAGTCCAAAATAATTGATGGCTAAATGTTGTTGTAATCCATGAATTGTTGCTAGATACTGTTAATATAGTTAGAAACGAAATCAACGAAAGTTAAATGAACCAAATTGATGGAGAAACGAATTCGTAGTGAATGAATTCGCTAAACTTGTCAAAACTTGAAAACTAAGTATGAACATGAGTTATAGATTGATATTTGGGTTATTTAATGTTTATGGTAATGGTTGATTATTTGGTATGTTGTAGTTTTATGAGTTATGAACCTATAGAATCGAAAATGGACTGATTTGGATGAGTATAACTCATGTTATGATCATTGGGAGGAGGCTTGGTCTATGTAATTGCGAAGAGCAGAGCCTGAGGGCCTGTTTTGCGACTTGGGGAGCAGCTGCGCTGCCCCCAAGGCCATTTAGGTGCAAATGCCTTGGGACATCGATAATCGATGGACCGGTTTGACTTCTTTGCATGAAATTAGGCATAACATTTTCATACAAACTTCGATTGAGGTGATTCAAAATGATCCGGAACAAGGACGAATAGACCTATAACTTTTGTTCTTTAAGGGTTTCAATTTAGGGTTGTTAGGAAGGGTCAAAAGAGTCATCTTTGTGACTGTTACGTATTCAGAGGCAATCGGAGGGCGTAACACATACGCAAGTATAGTGCTCCTGACAATGGATTATGTTATTCTAAGTGATATAACATGAAAATGCATGATAATAGACATGTCATATAGCTAAGATTACTTTACTCATAATGGAATTCTTTAGCATAACTTAGTATGTGTTTTGAAAAGAAACTTGGAATGTTGAAAAATGAATATTGACGAACATTGAGTCTTTAAAGCTATGATATTTTAACACATACATATTGTTGAGTTATGAGTATACCTAAGCATGAGAAGTGATTTAAAGTTGCTTTACTTATTATCAACTTACAATAGTTTCGTTGAAAATGATTTCTAAGGAAAACTTGAAACTTTGAGAACGAACTTAAAGTAACTTAAGGACTTAAAGTTCTAAATGTAATAACATACATACATGGCTTAGTTAGCTATGAAATGAGATTTAAAGTTATACCTAGTTGCTTTAGCTTGGCCTAGAATGACTTTTAAAAAGTGATTTTGAACGCCTTGCGAAACTAAGCTTTTATAAACATGGCTTACATGTGTGCTCATCTAGTTAGACACCATATAAGTTGTACGAGTATGAATTGTAATGATTTCTCAAATGATGAACTAATGAGTTGAAAATATACGAGCATACGTGTTATAGGATTTAACGTCCTTACGTGATGAAATGGTTAAGATAGTTCATTCCTTGTACATGAACCTACTTAATAAAAACACGAGACATCCAACTTGGGCTAAGAACTCTTAACATATGTATAAGTTATGTGTTAACAGTCATGCGTGCTAAGAACCCGGATGAAAACAGAAGATAAAATCTCAACTTTGGTGCTCGCCAGGGATTCACAGATTCTAAGGCCATCCCCAAGCCTAACTCTCACAAGAACAAGCGTTCTTGCGAGACAGCTTTAGTCTCGACATTTATTTGTTTTCTGATTTTGGCACTTACTTATAGTACTATCCTAAGCTATAGTAATTGAAATGGATGATGTTTTAAGCCTAAGAGCATGTAATGGTTATATAAAACCCAAAATTTTTAAAAGTTATTAAAGTTTGCAAAATGTAAGAACGATGTAGATCGCGTATCTTTAGACTTTAAATATGTGTCGAACACATAGCGAGTCAAATGTGTGATTAAGATTTATGAATGTTGATATGAAACATGTGTAGCTAATATATACTTTATATACATAGTTATTCTAAGAGTTTATTAAGAAAACAAAGGGAAGGTCTTAAAAACCAAGATAGAGAACAATGTAAAATTTTTATTACATTAAGAATGTATGAATGCATGACTAATGGATATGAATCCATGATTATATAATTGTGTAGGAATACACGAAGTGCAGTTAAGCGTTAAGCAGTTAAGTCGTAGTTCATAAACTATGAATCAGGCAAGTCTTTCAGTCCCTATTTGATATATGAATTTGATAACTGCTAGTTGATCTATATTATGCTATGCAAATGTTGATGTATATATATGAAATGCATATGAGATATGTATGAAATGTGAAAGTTGATCTTTGATGATATACTTGTGAAGTAAATCTCTATGCCTGTTATGTGAGAAGTAACATGTGTAGTAAATATTAATTGATTATGAATGCATGAACTGAATATGCTATTATATGCTATGTGCTGCATGAAAACTGTTAGGATTGATGGGCTATCGAGCTCACCCTTGCAAATAACCACTTTTGCAGGTTAAGGATAAACGGTAAAGTTTACGTGCTACTTGATTGATAAAGTTCAAAAGTATCGAAGGAGATTGATTTATTATTTAACTAGATGTTCTTGAACCATGTTTAGATTCTAGTAAATGTACATGATAGTAGTTTATAATGTGTAAAACATGTTGCGTCGTAAAGTTGTATTATGTGATACATAGAGAAATTTGAATTGAGATGTAAATATTTATACAGTAATTCGAATAGAGTGAATCATAGAATAATTTGATTCAGGGATTTGTAATTGATTTGAGTTAAAGAATCAATAAAAGATTATTTTTCAAAGGAGAATGAAAAAGTTTAAATTATTCCTCATATTTGTATAACATCGAATGTTATGTAAAACAGAAATAGTAAATGACTAAGATTTGAAACTTATAATAGTTTGGGGTCATTATACATAGATCCTGGATATGATAAGAATTTATATTATAAATTGTAATAAGTAAAGTTATATTCATTAAGTTAGGAATAAAAGATATAAATAGTTTGATGATAGTAGTATCGTGGCGGATCGAATCCGGGGTTCAAAGGGACCGGATTTGGGGCGCCACAATTAGATGTTGAAGTTAGAGATTTTCAGAATTGGGATTTTGGCCAAAGCAGTAGTCCGATTTTGAGCTTCAGAAAATCTGGAATCGAGGCATCGCTATGGGCGAAGATGCAGGCATGCTGCGGTTCTCTCATGGGCGTATGAATATACGGGAGCAGCAGGCATACATGCCAAGCGCTAAGGCCATGATTACCATTGCATTACTAGTGCGGCCAAGACGAGTAGCCGAAATGACACGATGAAGTCTGCTTAGTCAGCAGTCACGCATGAATTCGGACTTGGGTTAGTTTAGCATGCATGTTAAGGATATTAAACATAAAATGGACTACAATAACAGATTGTAAGGTGTTGTAATACAAAGTGTAAAATAGTTTTAGGTGATTGTTAATTGAGTTATACAATGAAACTAAAAGTGATGTTTTCAAAAGTTAGAAATGAACGAGTAAGTTATGTTTGCTCGTAATGTGATTTTAGATTCGTTAAGTATGTTAACCTAAATGGTTAGGTGCTAGGTTAGGGTTATAACCTAAATGATGGTTTAATACCCATAATGTTAATATTCATACAACTAATTGTTGTTGCGATTGTAATCATATGTGTAGGGTAATTTGAGATTATTTTACACTTGTGTAGCTTACAAACAAGGCAAGTTCCTAAACCTTAACTCTTTACATTGAGCAAGCTTTCTAACTTCATTCTTTTCATATTGAATGCATGTTCCCATTCCTAAATCGTTATTGTACAAGTTCCTAAAATTCTTGTAAGGTTGAGCAAGCCTAGTTTATCCTGAGTATGTTTGTGCAAGCTCTTGTAACCTAATTCGTTATATCGAGCGAGCTTTGCTTTTCTTATTATCATTCGAAGCATATATTGTTCTAATAGATTGATTCATAGAAGATTGTTCTAAACTCCTTTGAATATAGCACTTTGCATGTATATCATTGTTATTCAGTTATATATATTGTTAATATCCGATCTTTGACCTTAATAGCCTTGTTCAGTTATAAATTATCGTATTAAACCTTTATTGATGGAAGTTGAATAGTGTTCTAAAATTCTAGAGACATTGATAAGCTAGTTCCAAACTAAATTTTCTTTAGTGCGGAAATTCTAAATTCAAATTGAGACGAACAACCCTAATATAGGGGATTTTGTACGTGTAACATTTAGATGTTTGTGCACAATACATGGTACAAAGGGCTGATCCCCCTAAGTACGCTAAGAAGGGTCTGTACAGTCTAATGACTGTTAAGGTTAAGCTAATAATACCTAAATACTAGAGACATAGTTCGTGGTCTTAAGACCCTCAGACATTGATTTCGAGCTTGTTTTCTATTCTTAATTCACAGAACAAGTTCATTATTGCTAGCATTCGTTGTTCATTCTCATGTTCTTATTATTACTACTTCCTATATCAGTGAGCTATTGTTTGCTCACTCTTGCAATTAACACTGCAGCTAAAGTGGAGAAAGTTGATGAGCCATCCACTAGCAAAGGAAAGGGCAAATTGTCCAATTGCTGAAGACTTATGAAAATTTTATCTTAATAAATTGTGTTAAAGACTTGGTTTAATTTGTGATGTATTCCGCAAACTTATGTAATAATTTTAAGGTTAGATTACCTGGGATATACTTTGAGATTATGATGTAACCCTTTAATGGAAAAGATGATTGTTTAAGTTATTTAAATTATGTCTTTATCCTTTGATTATGGGTAGTAAGATGTAATATTTTGGATAGTGAACACCAAATTCTGTGTAAATGGAGTACTTGTATTTGGGGGTGTCACATTAGGGACTCACTATAGAAGACTTGGAATAAGTTGTAGAACAAAGTCTCACTATTACAGGTCAAGATACAAACCAGTTGGAAGATTGTACTCAACAGATAGACACATGAACATTAGAAATAGAATTAGAAATAGGGTTATTAGAATTTGTGGATAAATATCTACTCAATAGAGAAATAGAAAAACCTAGGAATACAAATGAGGTATCTTCCAGTCAAGATATTAAGGATTTACAAACAAATAATCTACATTTATTTCTAAATAATTTAAACCAGAATAAGCAACAAAAGATAATACCAGAAATAATAGTTTATCAACCACAATTTAATTTTAAAGTAATAAATAAGTTTTTAAAAGGTTATTTTAAGCATATCACCAGGTTTTTAGAATTCTTATTTTAGAAAACAGAAACTACAAATTTAAATCATAACATTGTTCCACGATCAGTCCAATCACCAGTTTTATTTCTAAACCAGTTATTATTAACAATTTCTTTTCAATAGATTAAATCATTATTACTAGTAAAGAAAAATATGATAGATTTTTATATTATTTTAGACTCAGACATTAAAATATGTCAGCCCAGTCATTATTGGACTACCCTAGTATTGTCACTCCACTACACTTAGACCATAAGTTAGAGAATACAACCTTTTACTCCAGTATTTATAGTTCAGGTAACATTCTAGACAGTAGAAACAACAATCTACATAACAACTTGTTTAGTTGTCAAGCCATAAACAGTAAGACGAATTTCCTAGGCATTAAATACAAAAAAACTCACAGATTTAAAATTAAAAGAAAAATCTACAAATTAAACAAAGTTTAAGACAATTATATATTATTAGGAATTGCATATTCAAATTTGATGTTGAAAGTAAATAAAAATGCTTATATGTAAAGTCCTTCAAAGAACATATGTACAAGGACTTAGGTGATCGATCAAAATTGTTAAGTTGATCTATGCTTTATGTTTATCATTCTGTAATGAATGTATAGAAGAAAAGATCAAAGCTGTTAGGTTGATATATTTTGAGATGTAATAGATAGGCTTCAACAGAATCGTAGTCTGTTGAGCCAGCCAAGGGATTGCAGAAGCAAAGGCAGAATCGTAGAGTATCGAGAAAGTTGCTATAGAATCGTAGTCTGCTTTGGAGGGCCTCACTCAGAATCGTAGAGTTGGTCCAAGCGCCTATCGAGCCAAGTCAAGAATCGTAGTCTGCTCTTGGAAGCGTAGAGTCTGCAAAATAAGCAAGTAAAGATCGTAGTCTACCAGTGCATAAGAGAAATCATAGTGTTCTCCTTATCAGGTTGATTCAAGCATGAACATGACAAGACACCATGATCATGATCGTAGTGCAACTCCTGTCAGCATCAGAAGCATCGAGCCTTGTCCATTTGTTGAAGATTAAATTACAACAAATGTGGAATGAATTATAGACATTGAGACTCTCGGGAATCCCAATGACCTAACACTTATCCTTAGTATATAATGAAGAAATGTATTGAAGAAGCTAAGGAAAGTACTACATGTCTGCTGAAAACACCTTTTAGGTGTTAGGTGAGGTAGCAGTCTGATGTGTTAGTGGGTCAGACGGCTGAATAGAAAATTTCCAGGAAGTCACCATTAGTGCTCAGAAATGTCTAATGCATTTAATGCTTTAATGGATGCTTTCCAACGGACATATTTCAAAGGCTCCTTTATATACAAATCAGACGCAGATGCAATAGACAAGAAAGTACACAACAAAAAGTTGAAGAACACTCAACGCCAAACTCTACGATCTTGAAATAAAGCTTGCTCAGCTACTCAGTTCTTTCGAACACATTCTTAACAGCAACTGAGTAGCACTACCCAAGAACTCAACTCTCATTAAGTGTATTCCAAGTCTGCTGGACTTGAAGAGTTCTAAGTGAACTAAGAAGTTCCAAGACTGCTAGTCTAAAAGGAATCTAAGTGATTCAAAGATTGTAAAGACATCCTTAGTGGATTTGCTACACGAGGAGTAGAAGAGTGGACTAGGAGCCTTGAGTGCTCTGAACCACTTAAAAACACTGTGTCTTTTATATTCTCGCTATAACTGCTATTTCTGTCATAACTGCTTATCACATATTAACTTGGTTTATCTTAAAGGGGAACACACAAATCTTATATTCCGATGTGGTTAAATCATTAACAAATCTGACAAGTATTTTGCAACAGAAAATTTAAAATATCTAATCAACCCCCCTTCTAGATAACTATTTGCCTATGGGAACTAACAATTGGTATCAGAGCAGGTTCTCTCAATCAGCCTATAAAGCTTGAGTAGATCCAATGGCACATCTGATAAGCAAATTCAAGACTGGAGGAGGCAGCAAGCCACCACTGTGCAACAAAGACAAATTTGCCAACTGGAAAGTTCGTATGCAAGCCTACATGGACTCAATAGATGAAGAACTATATAAAACTATTATAAATGAGCCCTACATTCCAACAAAGCTTGCACCAACTCTAGACGATCCAAGCAGAGTTCAAATTAAGGTTAGAATAAAATGGACTGACAATAAGAAGAAAGCTGTCCAACTCGATAAAAAGGCCAATAATATTTTATTCCAATCTTTAGAAGATTATCTGTTCGAGAATGTGGTCAATAGCAAAACTGCCAAGGAAGTCTGGGAAGTACTACTCATTATGCACAAAGGAACTGAAGAAGTCAGAGAAAAAAAGAAATCTCTTATAACTAAACAATATGAAATGTTCACCTATGTTCTAGGAGAAAACGCCACTTCCACTTATGAAAGATTCAATGTTCTGCTCAACTCTCGTAGAGCTTTTGGAAAGATATATCCAAACAAAGATCTGATCATAAAATTCATGAGAGCTTTACCAATCAAGTGGGATGCCAAAACCACTGCCATCATAGAATCAAAGAATCTCCAAGAAATGACTGTTTAACAACTCTATGACAAACTTCTTACCTACGAACTGGAGCTGACCCAAAGGGCAGAGACTCTATCTGAAGGAAGAAAGAAGGACAAAGGAGTT
The DNA here is from genome assembly GCA_020205615.1 of Panax quinquefolius. Lineage (NCBI taxonomy): Eukaryota > Viridiplantae > Streptophyta > Magnoliopsida > Apiales > Araliaceae > Panax > Panax quinquefolius. Next base: position 114,607,352 of record CM035152.1, read on the forward strand.
GCTCTCAAAGCAACAGAAACCATCTCCAAAGCTCATGCTAAAAATGATTCTGACTCTAAGGAAGATGATGACGAGGATATTACAATGCTGGTAAGAAGACTCAAAAGGTTCATGCGTAAAGGCAAAGTAGCAGACCTAATAAATTCAACAACAACAATAGCCAGGTGCAGATTAATGGCCTATGCTACAACTGCAAGAAGCCTGACTACTTTATTGCAAACTGTAACAAACCTCTTAGAGAAGAGCTCAAGAGAAGAACAAATCCAAAGAAGGAGTTCAAAGGCAACAAAACACTCCAAATGAAAGATAAAGGTCTTATAGTCGAAGGATCATGGAGTGACTCAGACAATGACACAACTCCTGAGTCTGGAGATGATGAAGATCCTCAAGTAGCAAATTTATGTCTAATGGCCAAAAATGCAAAGGAGAAGAAAAGCGCTGACCATCATGAAGTAAGTATCAATGAGGTATTTGACTTTAACTCTCCTGATGTGAACTGCACTACATGGTATAACAACTGATCTGAATCAATACATGAAATGGTTCAGAGTTTTATCTAAAGATTACTCTCTTTTTCAAAAAGAGAAAGTTCAAGAAGAACTGGAAACAACTCTTCTAAGTGCTAAATCTCTCTATAAATTTGAGGCTGAGAATAAACTCTTAAGACAGACCAATGAACTTAATGCACAAAGAGAGTCAAATCTAACCTCTAAGATTGAGGAACTAGAAAAGACAATCCTAATGTGGAATAGATCCTCTTCATTCATGGACTTCCTGATCTCAAGTCAGAGAAGTGCATCTGACAAAACAGGTTTAGGTTTTGGGGAATCCACTTCAGAACCATATGTGGAGAAGTTAAAGGAAACTAACATTAGTAGTGTTTTAAACTTTAATAGAAGCATTACATTTGTGAAATCCTCACAGAAGAAAGAACCAGTCCATCCCTGCTCTTCTGATCCAACCCATGTTCCAATACAAAATGGATCCCATGCTAGCCTAGGGTTCAGAAAAGAGAAGAGTAACTTAGTCATTACTCTCCAACCTCAAAGGATCGTGGAGTTGAGTAAAATTAACTCCACGAACCAACCAGGTAGGAATAATAGAGTTAAGTTTCACTCTTCACAAATCATGAATCAAAAAGATACATGGAAGAAGAAGAATCAATATAAAGGAAAGACTACCAAAAATCCACATAAGTCAAAATGGATAAAGAATCCACACACACACAAGCATGCATCATGCTAGATGTTTTGTATATATGATAAAATTGGTCATAAGGCTACAGTATGTTATAATAATCCTTCGCATAGTAGACCCAAAATCAAGCAGATTTAGGTCCCTAAGGGTACTAACAAGGTAGGACCCATGCAAGTCTGGGTACCAAAATGAGAGGTTAATCTTACCACAAGAACAGAGCTCCACGATCACAAATTGGTATCTGGACAATGGATGATCAAGGCACGTGACTGGGAACAAAGACTTCTTGTCTAACTTTATAGAGAAGGAGGGTCCAACAGTCATCTTTGGAGATAATGGCTTTGGCAAGACAAGAGGATATAGCTCAGCTGGGAATGGTGCATTGTCCTTCGGCAAAGTAACCTATGTGGAAGGGCTAAAGCATAATCTTCTGAGCATAAGTCAACTCTACGACAAGGGTTATCAAGTCAACTTCCTCAACAATCAGTGTCAAGTCAGAGATCTGAAGACCTCTTCTATAAAGCTGACCGGTACAAGAGAAGGGAACGTCTACACTGTTGATATTGCTCAACTAAGCTCTAGTGAGATAATATGCTTTCTTGCTAAAGCCTCTGAAGAAATGAGCTAGCTATAGCATAGAAGATTGTCTTATCTCAATTTCAAAAGTATGTCAAAACTGGCCTCCAAAGATCTAGTAGCAGGTTTACCCAAGCTCAGCTTTGTCAAAGAAAGGCCATGCAATGCCTATCAGCTTGGAAAGCAAACTAAGAGCTCATTCAAAGGAAAAGCGATCAACTCAATTGATAAGCCCCTAAAGTTACTCTACATGGATTTTTTTGGGCCAATTCCAACAACAAGCCTTGGAGGGAAGAGATACTCATTGGTCGTAGTGGATGACTACACCAGATTTACATGGGTGTTCTTTCTAAACTCTAAAGATGAAACAAGCTCTCAACTCATCAAAATGTTCAAGCTGGTGATGAACGAAAAAGGGGAGAAAATCAAGGCTTTAAGGAGTGATCATGGTAGAGAATTCGACTTCTCTAAGATGGATCAGTTTTGCACAGACAATGACATCAGTCATAACTTCTCAGCTCCACGAACTCCACAACAAAACGAAGTAGTTAAAAGAAAGAACAGAACGCTGATTGAAGCTGGAAGAACACTACTAGCAGCAGATCGTCTGCCTGAATACTTTTGGAAAAAAGCTGTCAATACTGTGTGTTACACTCAGAATAGGTCTCTTGTTCACACTACGTTAAAGAAGACTCCCTACGAGCTATAGAGAGGAAGAAAGCCAAATGTCAACTACTTCCATGTGTTTTGTTGTGCATGTTATATTCTCAACAATGGAAAATAATATCTGACTAAGTTTCAACCCAAGTCAGGCGAAGGAAATTTTCTCGGATATGCAAAAGACAGTAAGGCCTATAGAGTGTTTAATAAGAATATGCTAAGTGTTGAAGTCTCGATTCATGTCATCTTTGATGAAACAGACTTAGAAAAATATATGCCTCAAGACACTACGATCGACAACTCAGATACTACGAACGAGGTGGTCTAGCTCAACACCACGATCGCAACCCTAGAAGATGAAATCGTCGAGTCTGAAGAAGAGATCGCACAGAGAGCTACCAGACGACGAACCTCTACATCAAGAGACAAAGGTTGATCTTGAAGAATTCAAACAAGAAGGCACCAGAACAGATGTTCCAATAGGGAAAAGATGGGCAAGAGATCACACTCAAGACCTGATCATTGGAGACCCAAATACAAGAGTTAAGACAAGACCTGCCACCCAGAATGAGTGTTTCTATTTGGGTTTTTTGTCTCAAATGGAACCCAAGAAGATAGAAGATGCTATGGAAGATTCAAGTTGGATGGAAGCATTGTAAGAGGAATTGAATCAGTTTGAAAGAAGCAAAGTCTGGAGATTAGTCCTAAGACCAAGAAGTCACCCAGTTATTGGCACCAAATGGGTCTTCAGAAACAAAATGGATAAAGATGGGGTAATCATAAGGAATAAGACAAGACTAGTGGCCAACGTCTATTCTCAAGAAGAAGGCATCGACTATGACGAAACCTTCACACCTGTTGTCAGACTAGAAGTAATAAGGATATTCCTTGCCTTTGCGGTCCACATGAAGTCCAAAGTCTTCTAGATGGATGTCAATAGTGCATTTCTAAATGGTTAACTTCAAGAAGAAGTATATGTGGAGCAACCTCCAGGTTTCATCAATCCAACTCTCTCTAATTATGTCTATAGATTAGATAAAGCCTTTTATGGACTTAAACAAGCACCTAGATCATCGTATGAAACACTAACTAACTTTCTTATTGAAAATGGTTTCATTAGAGGTAGAGTAGATACCACATTATTTCTTAGGAAGCACAAAAATAAAGTCTTATTAGTTCAGATATATTAGATGACATTGTCTTTGGTTCTACTAATGAAAATCTGTGCAAGAGATTTGCTAAACTTATGCAGAGCAAGTTCAAAATGAGTATGATGGGTGAGCTGAATTTCTTCCTTGGATTATAAGTGAAGCAGAATGATGAATGTATCTTCATTAACTAAGCCAAATACATTAAAGACTTACTTAAGAAGTATGGCATGGAATCAGCCTCTCCCATGAAAATACCAATTTCTCCAGCAACTAAGCTTAACAAAGATGAGAAAGGTAAAAGTATTGACATTACTCAATATAGAGGTACGATAGGCTCTCTTCTATATCTAACTGCCAGTAGACCAAACATAATGTTTGCAACATGTATATGTGCTAGATTTTAAGCTAATCCTAAGGAATCACACTTAAGTGTTGTAAAGAGAATTTTCAGGTATCTCAAAGGCACACCTCACTTGGGACTTTGGTATCCCAAGAAGTCCTCCTTTGAACTAACAGGATATACAGATACTGATTTTGCAGGCTGAAAGATCGATAGAAAAAGTACCAGTGGCACTTCTCAGTTGCTAGGAAACAGACTTATGTCCTGGTTTAGCAAGAAGTAAAACTCAGTATCTACCTCAACAACAGAAGCTTAATACATTACTGCTGGTAGTTGCTATGCTCATATCCTATGGATGAAAAACCAGCTAGCAGTATATGGGTTTGATTTCAAATCTATACCTGTTCATTGTGATAACACAAGTGCGATATCAATAACACATAATCCTGCATTCTAGGACTAAGTATATAGAGATAAGATATCATTTTATTAGGGATCATGTCCAAAATGGAACTATATCTTTACAATACATCCCTATTAAAAATCTACTTGTTGATGTCTTTACAAAACCTTTAGATGAATCCAGATTTAATAAATTGATAAGTGAGTTAGGTATGCTAAATCTACAACCATAAACTCTATGCTCTAGTTGGTGCTAACCATGCAGATAAAAAGGCTATGTTAAAATTGTAGAGATGACTAAAGAGAAACCACGATCATAAAGCAGTCTCGACATGGCAGAAAAACACCCTATGATGACATCATTCCTATTAAATCTAAGCAACCCTTCTGATAAGTGCCTCAGGGACAAACCTGACCCTTAGTTTCAATTTAAGAGGTTGGCCCTTCCTGAGCTACCTTAACCCAGAAGGAATGTCAAGCCAGAGTTCATCACAAGGACCCCAAGAGACAATGATCGTAGAGCAGGATCAATAGTGAACTCAATAATCGTAGAGCAGCCTCAACGATCGTAGTATTCCAAAAGGATACACTAGCTCAGAGGGAGCTAAGGGCAGATCAGTACTTTCCACCTTACTTAAAATCGTGGAGCTCGGCAGAACTCGACACGTGCCCCACTCTGCAGATCGTGAGGAGGGAAGTTACAAATACAATTTGAGAATGCTTTTTGAAAATTCACCTTAGAATTTCAAAAGCTCATTTCTCTCTTTCTCAAAAGAAACCCTAGCTTTCAAAACGATTAACCAACCTCTGTTTAAGAAAATCACATTAATCAATGGTTGTTTCCAATGTTATATCTGGCTACCAACTCTACTTTGACGAATTTAAGTCAGCTGATCCACAATTCCATAAGATTCTAACTCTTCTAAAGAAAGCTGGTCTTGAAGAAGCTCTGAGCACCAGCATAAGGATCTACCCAAAGCTGGTGAAAGAGTTCTATAAGAATAGAGTCTTTGAAGACAACATCATCACTACAAAGGTCAAGGGAGAGCAGATTAGACTCAAAGCTGAAGATATAAACCTAGCTCTAGGTTTTAAATCAAAAGGACTCTCATCTATGATTGTCATCGACTTCTATGAAGGTCTGAAGAAGATGCACTATATGAAGTCTCAGAGTGTTAAGGAGTACAAAAAGAAAGAGTTTCCCCAGAAATATGAATTTCTGGCCGACATTGTTGGAAAGTGCATATGTTGTAAAAGCTCTAGTCACGACTCTGTGAACGAAGTATAACTGAAGCTCATGACAACAATCTGCTTCAGAATTCAACTCAACTATGGGGCGCTGCTCATAGATTGGTTTAGGAAGTGGATGCTCAGCTCAAAGAAGATAAAGAGCTCTGGAAAAATGCTCTATGCTAGGTACATAAGCGTAATCCTACAATATGCTTTGTGTAACAAAATTGGGGATAAGGAAGGAGAACCCATCAACCCCAATAGAAGAATGACCCAACATCTGTTTCAAAACTGGAAAAAAAATCCTGCAAAAAATGTAAGGATGATGTCTGAATCCAGTGGAAGGACTGGTGAAGCAAAGGCATCTGGGCTACCAGGAAACATGTCAGTTGTGAAGGAAGTTGAAGAAGAAGAAGAAATTAATCAAGAGGAACCCATTTCTTTGATCAGAAAAAGCAAGGGTAAGAGAAAAATGAAAGGTCAAGCAACAGAAGAGCCTCAAGGCTCAACCATTGATGCACCCTAAGAGAGCTCGGGTACTAAAATTCTAAAGGAAATGAAGAAGAAGCAGCAGTCTAAAGAGGAAGAAGATAGAGCCACAATCTCTCAGCTGCTTAAGGGAAAATGCAACCACAAAACAAAGAAGTCTTCACTCTACTCAATCGTAGAGTCATTACTGATCGTAGAGTCCAGACTTACAATCAATCCAGAGGTGGATGCTGAAGTAGTATCTCAGCCTGAACCAACTGTCAGAGCTAAAGTTAAAAATAGTGCCGAGGCTGAGTGTAACACCCCGAAATCCGGTCTATCTTCACACCCGGATTCCGTACGTTATGAGTACATCATTCATCCAAACATACATCATTATATACTAAAATATAATAACATACATTCTAAATTCCCAGGTTCTAAAACCTTATAACCTTTCTCATTACAAATAATGATAATTACATTATTCCTTTCATCTTACAAGGGTGACTTTTATCCACCACCAAGGATATATAACAGTTCATTAAACTAGTCTATAGTTTAATTTTCATCTTTCTACATTACAAGTCTTCACTTGATCTTCTCGCTCATTCACATTCTAAAAGGCACTTCAACTAGATACCATCAGCTTGATCTATACGGGATCCTTAAGTTCTTCTAACATCGTTCGCTGAAAATGTTTTTCATTTAAAGCAAGTGTGAGCATTCAATTGCTTAGCAAGTCATAGCAGTTGAACAAACAACTTCAAGAGTTTAACATTCATTTAGAACTTTGATAACCGAACTAAGGTTATGAAGTAGATTTAACAATAGGAATAATCTCAATTCTTATCATTTTAAAACATTAGTCACATTCACTTTGAAATACTTTCATTCTCTACTCTCTTTCATACACATTTTATCTGGCTAGAATCAATAGCACAGACTTAACAATAACGGTTCATGTATAAATATAACATTCTCATATTGAACAGTTTAATCATAAAATAGTTCATATCATAGAAACATCGAAGTGTTCACATTGTGGCACAAGGCCTCATACGTTCTACCACCTTGCACAAATATCGCATATTCACACATAGACGGAACTTCTCAAGTTCAACATCTAAGAAGTTTAAAAAAACTAGCATTTATTTAAAATATGAATGAAGTTAGGAAACTTGCCTTACGCATAGCAACAGCTTACGCTGAACTGCTCATTTCGGTTCCTATGTAGCACATAAGAAAAACAACACATACACTAATTAGTCATGTATATTTGACTTATGCATTAGTTTGTTTAACTTTACTTCTTAGGGTTCTCGGTCTTGCAACCTAAGTTTACGCGACAACTTCCTTTACCGTTCTATGGCTTCATGACATACGGAGATGTCTTACTCAATACATTCATCATCTTTGATGATTTATATTTTTATCTTCTTCTTATAACTTTTCTAGGACTTAGTACACATCGCTTCTCTGCTGGTAGTCCATATGGTACTCTAAGTGGTTTCCCACAAACAACCAACAAACAAGTTCCCGTCTCATCTACACTGCTATCACAGTGAGTTATATCGGTTTCCAGTTTCGTATATACCTTCGCTCTCTGAAGGAATTGTTTAGCCCAGCTCCCATATGTCAACCATCAAAGGTTAGGATTATACTAGAACCTAAATTCATCTTAACTTATCCAAACTATTAAACTATAATGTTCGTTAAGTCAATTTCTTATTCCTTTCGGCTTTCTGACAACTAAATGCCATACCTCAAGATTCGTTCTTTATCTGACTCACATTCGGCTTTCATTAATCTTATTACCGTTCGATACGGCTTTCTCGATACCATTCATATGTTACTTAATACCTTTGTCAATGTCTATGTCATACAACCAGGGTATACTTAGCACGTTCGTCCGATGCGAATACGATTCACGAGGATCGTTTATGTATTCAACGTTCACATTTCTCATCTCTTACACTCTCATTCAACCTTTACTCAAGGTTTTAATCGCTTTCAATCGTTATCCATCCCATGAACCCCATGTTCTTTATTCTTTCTTAACGTCGAAGCCATACCGATCGTTGTATGCTAAGACTGATCGTTCATCACAACAACGTTGCATTCACAGCGTCTATACGCTTTACACTTATCTCTCATTACCACAACATAACATCGAAATGTTATTCATTACTTTCGTCACTCAACGCCTAAGGAATCACAATCATAGCAATCCTCACGTTCGCTTTATTGCGACTACGATCCCCGGATCTCTGGTTAGTAATCCACAATTACATTCTTTTAATCTTGGTTAATCTTTCCGTTCAACCTTCATTAAATGTTTAAAACACTTGATTAGTGTTACATTAGGCGAACTACATGTTCATATTTCCTTCTTGCACATCCCTCAGCAGTTGAGCACTTAAAAGCTCATTACTGGCCTTTTTCCCTGTATCGGCGCTGCGACGCCACTCTCTTCACTAAGACTCGCAATGCGGCGCGAGTTAGTAGTGTCTGGATCTCCGGTCTGGCATTGCAGCGCCACCTTACAAGGCATGTCTGGCGCCGTGGTGCCAAGCCCTTCTTCTCGAAAATTTTTCTAAGTGTTAACTTCATTTTGAGACGCTTACTTTCCGATCTCATAACTTCTTCGTTATAATTCGAAACGAGGTCGTTCCAAAGCCATTTTCTTCCTTATCTTACGTACTTTGATTACCCATAAACAGAACTTTGTTCTAAATTCGTTAACATGCCATTCTATTAGCTTAATCTTCGCTCTTTGTTTATTTTACATTTTTAACGTTCTTCGTTCGTTCGTCCGTAATTCGGTCATCCAAACTCAGAATTCATTAGTTCTTGAGTCTATGATCACGTTTTATACATTCTCTTACTTTCTTATAAAATCCTACACGTTCGGGTTCATTTATTAACTTTCTAATTCTCGCTCGTCTTCTACGAAATTTTCGACATAACTTTGTTATAGCTCCGTTTTAATCCGTTCTTCATGAACGTTTCTACCGTTCCTAACCAAGAAATAAGCATCTAACTTATACGTGATGGTTTTAAACTTGTCCATCAACAACAATTATACTACGATGGTTTTAAATTTGTCCATCAACAATGTTCTTCATGTGTTCTTCGTGTTCTTCATTTTTAATCGATATTTTGGATTAAGATTTCACTTTTTCTTGGAATTTGATGTTATATAACATCATTCCTTACTTATTTGACCTACTCATTCATAAGATTCATTCGGATCGCTCAAAATCCTTACGAATCTTATACTTCCTTAAGAAATATATAAACTAAATTCCTAATTCTTATTTCTTCATTTACTTACGATTTCAACCATATGATTTCATTCTCAATATCTTTTACTCCTTATTCTCATTAAATCTATATTTTTGAACATAGAAACTTAAAGAAAATTTCTAAGAGAATAGGTTTCGGATTACCTTTCTCCTTTGATCTCCTTCCGTTGGACAAAGTTTGCTCACGAGCTAACTTTTCCTCTTCCTTTTCTCTTCTTCCTCCCATCCGAACTCTCTCTCTCTCTCTCTCTCTCTCAAAGTGTAGGATTTTTAAGAATCCAAACAAATGAGCTTAAGGCTTGTTTATATAGAAAACCAAGGCTAGGGGCATTTTAGTCATTTCGCCCTCCCTAACCTCCTTACTATTCAAGGCTTAAGGACTAAGTTAACTTAGCCCTCAAGTTTGCTTAGCCCTTAAGTTTCAGAGTTTCCGTCTTTTGGGTTTCATCCTAAGCGGTTTTAAAATCATGATTCTCTAATCCAAATATTTTTGGATATTTCGTCTTTCTTTTACCGATTAACTTTTACGTATTCTTTGGATTTCTGGAAAACTGAAAAACACTTTTTGGTGTCAAGCGTTTTCCTTAACATTTTCCCCTAACGTAGCTAAACGAATAAAAAGTACATAACAGTACTTTTCGTAGTTTTTATTTTGTCCGATTTCTGCACGTTTTTCGAGAAAAACTTTTATCAGTTTAATTAACTTTTCACGATATATTATCGTCAACTCTTTTGACGGAATGTCATTCTAACATACCGAACTCTTGGAACGACTTAGGTTATTCAAACCCTAACCCTTAGGTTTCGTCGAGTGAATAGTGCCTATTTCGTCTTTTTCTCCGAAAATATTTTGTTCTCGGAAAATTTTTATTTTTGTCTTGAAAATTTTTACTCGTTCAATCTAGCTCGTGGCCAGAATCCTACTGTTTAATAATCATTCTAGGTTATAGAACGATTAATAAACACATAGCACAGAATAATATTAATAAAAATTTATTTTATTAATAACTAATTCTTTAAATCTTAATTTCTGGACAATCCAAATTTCCGGGTTGTCACACTGAGGCTCAACACAGAAGAACAAAAAGAAAACTCGTAAAGAAATACATTCTTGCAAATGAAAAAGTCCTGAAGGATGAAGACAAAAGAATAGCTCCTGAACAAGAGCTGTCAGAAGCCTTTGAGAAGAATACAACTCATAGTGAGGAGGAGCTGCCTAAAGAACAAATGAATGATCAGATTGAGGGGGAGCCTCTCGATGTCCCCGTGCTAGAAATAGCTACAGCTGAGGGGGAGATGCAAGAAGATGTGGAGATGGAAGGTATAGATGCTATGGAGGTAGAAAGGGCTGAAGAACAGATAAGAAATGATGAGATATTTGAAGTGGTGGAAATTTCTAATGAAGAAAATAAAGATCGGGAAGAAGAAGAGGATGATGAAGTTGAGATTATAGCGAAGAGGGGGATGAATATAGGAGAGCTTTATTGACATCTTGCTACGTTGATCGCCACTAATTGTCATTGCACATGGTACAATAAATTCAAATACAAACTTAATTATACATCTTGGGTCGCCACTTATACGTAACATAAATTCAAATACATAAATACATCGAGAGTTCTAAATACAAAATATTTCTAATAGTATTGTCATTTAGACAATATCCATACTCAAGGAGTCCTCATTACATTTATTGTCACACTATTTAATGTAATAGTGAGGACTACTAATGCTATCTTCGGATCATCACTCTTTTCCCCGACTCGTCCCAAATATATTCTCATTTCAAGAGAACAAAGGAAAGAAAGGGTGAGCTCAACTAGCCCAAGAAGAAATATTATAACTAAGATAATGCGTAATAAATTATCAATAGTCTTCAACAATGTTAAAGTGATAAAATACAATAGACAACCATTTAATCATAATGAATATGCAATCCATTAAAAGAGTCAAGTAGAAAATAAAGTCTACTATCTTTTAGGTTTTAAAAGGTTTTCATCAATTTTATCACTAAGACTCGCTTTAATGAATAAACCACAATATCTAATCATCCCTCGTACTACCTGGCCAAGGATTTTCATCAAATTATCAATGGTTATGACTATACCGAATCACCCTCGGTCATAATCATACCAAAACTATCCATCAACGCATTACAGCCCATCGAGGACTTTTTATCACATCATTTATAACATTACGGCCATGATTATACCGAATAATCCTCGGTCATAATCATACTAAGTCCATCTATGCACTACAAGCCACGTATGACTTTCAACATAATATAAACATGAGGATGATGACAATGATATAAATAATTCAATAAAACAAGTTCAAGAATTATTTTATCCAGAATTATTAACGCCCAAATTATCAACATGATATCGCTTTGTAGAGTAAAAATTCAAGAATGATCGAGAAGAATATTTCCATGAAAGGATATCGGATGAAGCGCAAATATCAAGGATATTCCACTAATTTCATGGAGTATAAAGTCAAAGTTTTAACCAACCGGGTATAATAAAGAATGGAATAACAAAAGAAATCACCATGCATGCGATGTAGATCGCGATAAAAAAAGTTACTCCAATGTAATAATAAATAACCCAAATCAGTCCGCCGTAAAAAACGCATGCATGTGATATTCCAAATAATAATAATAATAAAGATTTTAACCAGTCCTGTAAAAACACACGTATATGATGTTCCAACAGAATAATAATAAAGATGGAACCAGTCCTGTAAAACACACGCATGTGATGTTCCAAATGTAATAATAAAAGAATGTCACCAAGTATAGGGTAAACCACGATACAAAGTTATTCCAATAGAATAATAAGAATGGAATAATATAAGGATTTCACCAAGTATAGGGTATTCCATATATACAGTCATGTATAGGGTATGCCACTTTTTACAAAGTTATTCTAATGTAATAATAAAGAATGGAATAATGTAAGTTCTCTTCATGAATAAGAAAGAATAACACCCCTTACGGCACAACAAAAATAATATTCCCTACCTTAGAAGAGCCAATATTGAAAAGTGAAGTAGCAAAAATACTTTTCTTCTTTCTCTCTATAGTTTCTCTCTCTGTAGTTTCAAAATGAATTCGTAAGAAATAATGAAGGAATGAGCTTTCTATTTATAGAAAAACCGAGGGTGGCTCTTGGTCTTAACGAAGGGTCAAAATGACTCTTGTAATATCAAGAGACAACTACTATTCATGGGGAGGGGTAATTAACCCTCGAACAATCAAGAGGCAAATTTAACTCTTGGTAATATCAAGGGACAACTACTATTTGCTGAAGGGTAATTACTATCGATTAAGGTAATTACTATCGACGAAGGTAATTACTATTCACAAAGGTAATTACTATTCACAAAGGTAATTACTATTCACAAAGGTAAATACTATTATCGAATTACTATTCACAAAGGTAATTACTATTCACAAAGGTAATTACTATTCACAAAGGTAATTACTATCGACGAAGGTAAATACTATATCGACGGTAAGGTAATTACTATTCACAAAGGTAATTACTATTCACAAAGGTAATTACTATCGACGAAGGACTCTTAGATGATGACATATGCCCCCCCATAAAATAATCAAACTTACCACAAACTTCTCATAATGACTTTTTATATACATCAAGGATCGAATAAATATTACCACAAATCATTTTATTTTTAATCAACACATATTTAATCTTTCAACAATTATTAATCATTTATAACTTGTCGCCTCAATTAATAATTTAATACTATAACATATTATACGTATGATAATACTGCGTGACAATAATTGAATCAATAATATAAGAGATATGATGCAAAGAATTATCAGAGAATAATTGAGCATAGCCGAAAGTGACTTCTCACGTAAAGATCATCAATAATCAATATCGTGGTGCTACTATACAACTACGCCAGACATCGCATTTTTTACTACCGTGTAGTTCAACAGCTTTGACGCAACAATCACCGCCGTTATTTTTTATAGAAAATAATTTTGTCGCTTTTCTAACTACGACAATACTTCCGCCAGGGGGTCCACTAATGATTGAGCCATCGCATTTAATATTCCCCGACAAAAAAATATTCCCCACCAAACAAATATTTTATAACAACTTGCTTACTTTTGCAAAATTTATAAATATTACCCACAACTATAACATTATATCAAATTTATTCCATAATATTCAAAAATAATATTTATAAAAAAATCATCTTTATTTATAAAAGTCAGGGTCTTACAACCTCCCTTCTTATTAAATTTTCACTCGAAATTAGGGTATCGCGTACTGATATGATAAAGAGGTGAGGATACCTTGAATACCTTTTATCGTTAAAAATATTAAATTCATCTTCGCAATCCGCCAAAGATATTCATTAACAATTCATCTTTGCACTACAGCCAAAGATATATACAATCAGAAAACCAATAATGCCGAGACGCAGCTTAATAAGTATCACGACCACGAAATTATCCATGCACCATCGCCAAGGATATTCGTGTTTTCAATTACTACCATGATTATACCGAATAATCCTTGGTCATAATCATACCAAGTCTATCAATGCACTACTACCAAAGATGACTTTTACCACATCCATGAATTAATATTTCATTTTGACTCACCAGACTCAAATAATTAATCCATATCATCGAATCATCCATGCACTACCAAAGCCAAGGATATTCATTAGTATCACGACCACGAATTATCCATGCACTACTACCAAAGATAATCGTATTATTCATTAATTCATTATCCATGACTACTACCAAAGATAATCGTGTATTCATTAAGATCACGACCACAAATTATCCATGACTACTACGATAATGTATTCATTAAGATCACGACCACATAATTATCCATGCACTACGTACAAAGATAATCGTGTTTTCAATTACTACCATGATTATACCGAACAATCCTCGGTCATAATCATACCAAGTCCATCTATGCACGTGAGCCACGTATGACTTTCAACATAATATAAGCAATGAGGATCATGTCAATGATATAAAGAATCAATCAAATGAGATAAAGGATAAATATTAAACATTTATAATATAATTTATCCAGATTCAAGAATATCCCCATATTATCAATCACTTAATAATCTCATAATCTAATATCATTAATATTATAACAATATTTTAATCACTTCTTAAATTTATAAACAATTTATCTCAATTGTTTACGCTTTTACCATATAATGCATTTAATCATTCAAAAATGCCATACTCATAAGATATCATCACCAATTATCAAATCCTCATCAAAAAAATATGCATATACTCTATATAGGATTCTCTAGCCATAAAATCCTATTTTCAACTTTTTATTTCTTCACATAACATATTTAACTCATATGTTCAGAATTAAACTATTTTCATGAAAATACCAAATCAGTTCCAAAATATTTCTTTTCCGGATTTAGCATAATATAGTCCCATAATGAAAATATATTTTTCTCGAAATTTTAAAATTTATTTACTATTTTTCAAAAATCAATTTCTAATTAATTCCTTAAGAAATTAGCTACCTCAAGTTTAACTCCAGAAATTCCCAAATCTTGGCAGGACCTTACACATGTTAATGTGAGCCTCCAGCTTTAAATTTCATGGTCATCGAGTTGTAGAACTCCTAGGTTATAGCATTTTTCAATCGAAAAATCCTAAATATTGAAATGGTCATAACTTGCTCATTTTAAGTCTGAATGAGCTCATTTTTGGACACGATGTTCTTTATACCATATACTTTTATGTCCCAAAAGGCCTGAATTTTTCTCACTAATTAAGTGGCCGAAACAGCCCTTACAAAAACGTGGCAAAGAAATTTTTTGACATTTTAAAGTTTTGACTCCTTTGCTAAAATCACCCACACGAAAATCTACAACACCTTTTTCAAAGATTCCACTTGGATTAGTTAGGTAACTCATAGATCTAACTCTAGGACTTGACCACACTCAAAAATTCAAAATATAATAGGAGATTTGGTCAATTGAATTTCATGTTACGCTTTTCACCAAAATCTGGTTTTTAACTCCTCAGGATTTTTAAGAAACTTTCATGTTTTCACATACTAACCAACATAACTCATCATAACACTTACTAATACCACGATACCCATGATTTTCATTAGTCCAATGCTTTTATTATGACTTTCATCATAAACCACGAAACTGCTCATTTTAGTCAAGAAATATTTGAGGGTTTAAGAAATGGGTTTTAGATCGGGTCAATACGAAATTCGATTTCACGCCTAAGTAGGCTAAGAAGTCTTCAAGAATACGCCAGAAATTTATTAATAATAGAAATATCATTCAAAATCGCGACTCTCATCCAAGACTTGGATAGTACGTCACATCGATACCAACTGTGACTTCTATCCCTTAACCTAGATAAGACCTCACAATGATACCTATAAACTTGCCATCTTCATTCATGATGTCGCCATAGAAAGTCCTGCTTCTGTGCATTCCACACAAGGAAGTCAACAATGAAAGGTTCGGGGCTCTTTACTTATGGCTTGATATGACAATAATTGACTTTAGTAGTTTGGTTACTTGAATTCACACAACAAAGTTGGTTATGAATATAAAAGCTAACAACCTTACGAAAAGCATGATGAGTAGTTAACCAATTGATTCCTAAAATCACATCAAAGGCAAGTATTTTCAAAAGATAAGATCGACAGTAACGTGAAAGTGTTTATTTGAATCAAACAAGATTTAAAAATAGTAAGCGAATCGAAGGCTCCTACTAACGAAGTTTCAACCAATAAGTCAAAGTCTAACTTCTCCTGAGTCAAATTTAAACGCTGAACGCAAGCAAGAGAGATAAAAATAATGGGTAGAACCAGATCTTATAAGGTATAGACTTCATGAATTTATAATTAACTAACCCGTGCTAACTTCGTTCGGCTTACTCGCTTTTTGAGAAGTCATGAAAATGCACTTCCTAAAACCAACGACTTTGTTTTGTCCATATCCACCTTTGGTGCCACCGTCCCCAAATAGACTTGACTTTGGTGCACAACAAAATTGAGCTAAATGACCTTCTCTTCTTGCAATTTCCACTTCTATTATCTTTGCCATGATTACCACCAAGTGGTTACCATTCTTAGCATGATAATTTCCCCGATGATGGTTATCATTGTTCGATAATTGCCACCACCAAAGATGATTATTATCGTATTGTTGGTCGTTACCTTTTGTTTGAAATAATCAACACTCTCATGTGCTTCATTGCTTATCTCAAAGATTTTCGGATGTCATTCTCAAACACCGCCACAAAACAAGGGTTAATTAACATATCACATATTATCCCTATACTCTATCGACCAATTAAATACCAAATAAATTTAGGTAGGTCATACTAGCGGGCGAATTCCCCGCCTCTCCTCCTCCTAGTTCTTATCTCACATCTCAGCCAGTGGATCATATCCCTAAGCTCGATACCAACCGCGACGCCCCCAAAATTAGGTATACGCCACCCATCTTGGGTCGCCACTTACATGGTACATAAATTCAAATACAAACTTAATTATACATCCGTCGTAACATACGACAATACATAAACCGAGAGTTCTAATAGAATATTGTCATTTAGACAATATCCATACTCAAGGAGTCCTCATTACATTTATTGTCACACTATTTAATGTAATAGTGAGGACTACTAATGCTATCTTCGACCATCACTCTTTTCCCCGACTGGTCCCAAATATATTCTCATTTCAAGAGAAATAAAGAAAGAAAGGGTGAGCTCAACTAGCCCAAAGAAGAAATATTATAACTAAGATAATGCGTAATAAATTATCAATAGTCTTCAACAATGTTAAACCGATAAAATACAATAGACAACCAGCTTTAATCAAGCAATGAATACGCAATCCATTAAAAGAGTCAAGTAGAAAATAAAGTCTACTATCTTTTAGGTTTTAAAAGGTTTTCATCAATTTTTATCACTAAGACTCAGCTTTAATGAATAAACCACAATATCTAATCATCCTCGCATTCTACTATTCAAGGATTTTCATCAAATTATCAATGGTCATGACTATACCGAATCACCCCCGGTCATAATCATACCAAAAACTATCCATCAATGCATTACAAAAAGCCAATCGAGGACTTTTATCACATCATTTATAACATTACGCCATGATTATACCGAATAATCCTCGGTCATAATCATACTAAGTCCATCTATGCACGTAAGCCAAAAGATAAACATAATATAAACATGAGGATGATGACAATGATATAATAATTCAATAAAACAAGTTCAAGAATTAATTTATCCAGAATTATTAACGCCCAAATTATCAACACGATATCGCTTTGTAGAGTAAAATTCAAGAATGATCGAGAAGAATATTTCCATGAAAGGATATCGATGAAACGCAAATATCAAAGATATTCCACTAATTTCATGGAGTATAAAGTCAAAGTTTTAACCAACCGGGTATAATAAAGAATGGAATAACAAAAGAAATCACCATGCATGCGATAGATCGCACAGAAAAGTTATTCCAATGTAATAATAAATAACGGAACCCAGTCAGTGAAATTACAATCGTATGTGATGGATATTCCAACAGAATAATAATAATAATAAAGATGGAAACCAGTCCTGTAAAACACACGCATGTGATGTTCCAATGTAATAATAATAAAGATTTTAACCAGTCCGTAAAACACACGCATGTGATGTTCCAATGTAATAATAATAAAGATTTTAACCAGTCCGTAAAAACACACATGACATGATGTTCCAAATGTAATAATAGAAGAATGTCACCAAGTATAGGGTAAACTGCTTCCAATATTCCAATAGAATAATAAGAATGGAATAATATATGATTTCACCAAGTATAGGTATTCCGCGATACAAAAGTCATGTATAGGTATGCCACTTTTACAAAAGTTATTCCAATGTAATAATAAAGAATTGAATAATGTAAGTTCTCTTCATAAATAAGAAAGAATAACACCCTTACGAAAGTACAACAAATAATATTCCCTACCTTAGAAGAGTCAATATTGAAAAGTGAAGTAGCAAAATACTTTTCTTCTTTCTCTATAGTTTCTCTCTGTAGTTTCAAAGAATTGTAAGAAATAATGAAGGAATGAGCTTTCTATTTATAGAAAACCGAGGGTGGCTCTTGGTCTTAACGAAGGGTCAAAATGACTCTTGTAATATCAAGAGACAACTACTATTTCATGAAGGGGTAATTAACCTCGAACAATCAAGAGGCGCTTAACTCTTGTAATATCAAGGGACAACTACTATTTACTGAAGGGGTAATTACTATCGACGGAAGGTAATTACTATCGACGAAGGTAATTACTATTCACAAAGGTAATTACTATTCACAAAGGTAATTACTATCGACGAAAGGTAAATACTATCGACGAAGGTAAATACTATCGACGAAGGTAATTACTATTCACAAAGGTAATTACTATTCACAAAGGTAATTACTATTCACAAAGGTAATTATTATCGACGAAGGTAAATACTATCGACGAAGGTAATTACTATTCACAAAGGTAATTACTATTTACAAAGGTAATTACTATCGACGAAAGGGACTCTTAGATGATGACATATGGGCCCCCATAAAATAATCAAACTTACCACAAACTTCTCATAATGTACTTTTATATACATCAAGGATCAATAAATATTACCACAAATCATTTTATTTTTAATCAACACATATTTAATCTTTCAACAATTATTAATCATTTATAACTTGTCGCCTCAATTAATAATTTAATACTATAACATATTATACGATGATATCGTGACAATAATCAATCAATAATATAAGAGATATGATGCAAAGAATTATCGTAGAAGAATAATTGAGCATAGCCGAAGTGACTTCTCACGTAAGCATCAATAATCAATATCGTAGCTACTACTATACAACTACGCCAGACATCGCACTTTTACTACCTCGGGTAGTTCAACAGCTTTTAATTTGAATACCTCCGCCAAGTTATTTTTATAGAAAATAATTTTGTCGCTTTTCTAACTACGATAATACTTCCGCTAGGGGTCCACTAATGATTGAGCCAGTCGTATTTAATATTCCCCACACAAAAAGAATATTCCCCACCAAACAAATATTTTATAACAACTTGCTTACTTTGCAAAATTTATAAATATTACCCACAACTATAACATTATATCAAATTTATTCCATAATATTCAAAATAATATTTATAAAAAAATTCATCTTTATTTATAAAAGTCAGTCTTACATTTTTTTAAGAAAAACATTATTATTATGTTGGTGGGCCCTGCTGGTGTGCTGATGAGTTTGGTCAAGTGGTGGGCGTGAATTTTTTTTAATAAAATATTATTTTATTAAATTTTCTACTTTGACATTCTAAGTATTTCCCTATAAATAGGGTACTTAGGTTAGAATTGAAAATCATACCAGAATCAGAAGTTTTCTCTCTCTATAATATCGAGAGTATTTTTTTGAGTATTTAGATACTTTGAGAGTTGATAAGCAGTGCAAGTTTACTTCAGCATTATATCCGATATTCCAGTCAGAAGTACTGTTCTTTTGAGGTAAGGGATGTTATTTTTTTCATAAGTGATATTTCTTTCAATATCATTATACCAAAATATTGGTATGAATTTTATTATGAAATTTTTACCTTTACATGTCGAGGTTACTATTCACGTATGCGACACTATTCACGAAGTATGATTTTTCTTGTGAAATTTTTGCCTTTTCGTGTCTGGATTACTATTCACATATACAACACTATTCACAGAAAAATTAAATTTTCTTTTCTTTGTCCAAGTTGTCTATTATAGTTTCTATCTTTGATTGTATCCATGTTTTGATCTTCATTCTTGAATTTTGCTCCACAATTGTTTACTACGTAGTATTTTTGAACTTGGATAAACTAAAGTACGAATCCCTAATCTTTGTCCTTTTATCTCACCGAATTCGCTTTTCTTTAAAATATTTTCATCATCCTCACCCTAAATGGTGATATAACCAATATCTTTGGCTCAGAGTGTGCAAATATGAATGATTACCTAATGAATATCTTTGGCCCATAGTGCAAAGATGAATAGGTGTTTAGATGAACATGACCAACTGGGGATACGAATGAATATATTTGGCCCGTACTGCAAAGATGAATATTTCATTCAATATGTATATTGATTGATGTTACAGGGATAAAATATTGATGATGGAATTTTAAATCATAGAAGATAATAGACTTAATTCTCTACTTAACTCTTCTAATGAATTGTTATTTCTGCTGCGAATATTGATCAAAAACTTGTTGTCCATTATATTTTATCTAATTTATTGAAGGCTAACGATAATTTGTTTTTCATTATCTTAGTCATAATATTCTTTACTGGGCTAGTTGAGCTCATCCTTTTCCTTTTTGTTCCATTTTTCTTCTTAGGAGGTGAGAATATAGCGGGCACTAGTCGGGATGTGGAGTGATAGTTTAAGACAGTTGTTTTAGCAGTCCTCACTATTTTGTAAAATAGTGTATCAGTAATTTTAATGAGGACTTATTTGAGTTTGGATATTATCTAGAAGATAATATTAGTATTTAAACTCATAACATATGTGTTGACGTATTTTACACGACAATTGTAATAATGAAGTTGTAGTTGTTTTCTGTACCATATATTTGGCGACTCAGAATGGGTTGTGTGGACCTATTTTGGGGACGTCACAGTTGGTATCAGAGCTTAGGGATATGATCTCTGGTGGAGATATGAGATTAGAACTAGGAGGGGAGAGACGAGTAAATCCATCGCTAGTGTGTCCTACCTAAGCTTATTTGTTGGTCGGTCAGAATATAGGGATATTATGTGGCATGTCAATTTCTTTAATAAACCCTTATTTTGTGACAGTATTTGAGAATGACATCTAAAAATGTTGAGATGAGCAATGGAGCACATGCGACTATTGAGACACCGACAATCAACAACCAAGATAATGTTCATCAGGAAGGCAATATTCCTCCTGTAAACAACACCACAGATCAAAAGATGAATGATGGATGTTTAGAAGCTTTTTGCAGTTCATGCAAAACCAGACAAGAGAGACTTCTGTTCAAAATGCAGGTGGAAACGATGGCAACTCATGACTGGTCACTGCTAAGCAATTCAAGGAGTTGGGACCACCGGAGTTTTTGGGAAAGCCGGATCCGATTAAGGTGAAAATGTGGGTTAAGCAAATTACCAAGATATTTGATGTCTTGGGATGCACGGAGGAACAGAAAGTTCCATTCGCCACCTTTATGTTTCGTGGGGAGGTAAATTACTGGTGGGAATCTATGAAGCGTACCCAGCCTGCCGCACTCAATATGTCTTGGGAAGCATTCCAAAAACTGTTCAATGACAAGTACTTTCTTGAAAGTATTCGTAATATAAAGGAGTTAGAGTTTATCAGACTAGAATAGAACAATATGACTGTGTCCCAATACAAGGCTAAGTTCGTAGAGTTATCCAGGTTTGCACCTCATTTGGTAGAGAATAAGGAACGTATGACGCGGATGTTTCTGAGAGGTTTGAAACCCAAAATTTGTCAATACCTCATTTCTCACAAATTTTCTCTATATTTAGATGTTGTGAACATGGCTCAATTATTAGAGCTAGATAATGAGTCTGTTCAACTGGGGGACCACAACCAGGGTCGTACTTGTGACAACAGTCATCGGAGCAATGACAACCAGCGGGGAGGAAAATATCCGGACAGAAGCGGTAACCACTCTGGTAGTAATTGTGGCCATGATAGTAAAAGAAGCGAGTCGGGGGGAGATTTAAAAAAGAGAAGGTATAACAATGACAACATGAAGACGTCAGCACCAACATCAACTATTTATAGGGGAGGAGAACGACCACCGATCTTATGTTATAAATGCGGGAAAGAGGGACACATCAGCCCAAACTGCCCACAACAATTCAAGGTGTGTTATAACTGTGGAAAGGAAGGACATATAGCTCAAGATTGTTCTGTAGCAAAACCAAGTCCAGCAGGGATTGTGACTCCAAAGGCTATCTCGGACAAGTCAAAGTCAGCGGTTCCTGAAAGAGCATTTGTCGTGACTGCCCAAAATACGAGGAACCCGAACGAGGTGATCACGGGTAAGCTAATCATATCACGGGTAAGCTAATCATAAACTCTTGCAAAGTTTATACCTTATTAGATACCGGTTCTGCCCATTCTTTTATCTCTCCTACTTGTGCTCAACGCTTGAACTTGACTCTTGAGAAATTAGACTTTGACTTATCTGTTGAAACTTCGTTAGGAGAAACTTTCATTACATCCACTGTTTATAAATCTTGCTTGATTCAAGTTGGGAACATCACATTACTTGTTGATCTCATTTCTTTGAAAATACTTGCATTTGATGTGATTTTAGGGATTGATTGGTTAACCACTCATCATGCTAAAATTGATTATTTTCGTAAGGTTGTTAGTTTTCATATTCCTAACCAACCTGTTATACGAATTCAAGCAACCAAACCACTAAAGTCAATCACTGTTGTAAGACCCCGAAATTTTTTTAAATAAAAAGGAATTTCCTTTATTTATTATTTTGAAATAGTAAGGGTTGATTTGATTAATGTGGATAGTTAAGGGTTAAATATGCAAATATTTCAAAATAAGCAAGTGGTTATAAAATATTCATTTTGTTTGGGAATATTCGTTTGGTCGCGGGAATATTCGCATCGTTTGGGAATATTCGCATTTACGCTGCCAAAACCATGTGTGGGCCCCATAACTAAAAGCGATTGATGAAGAAAACGACAAATATAAGTTGGTTTAAAAATAACTAGTAGTTGTTACCGCTAAGATCGCTGAATACCCTATGGTTAAAATACGAGAATACGCTATGGTCGCATTAAGAAGACACCAGATTGCACATAAAGATTGTTGAATTATTGATCCTTACGTAAGAAGGCACTACTCAATAATTTCTACAAAGAGTTATCGCTCAATATTTTATTTTATCGATTCAATAATTGGCATATGATATTTTATATTATCATTGTTCAATAATTGTCACCGCATTATTATCTCCATTATCGATCAATAATTCATATTATTTAAATAATATTATTAGATAAGATTATTGGCAATGTCTAGAAAGTTCATCAAGGAGAGGTTTGGTCACCTAATCATGGCGCCAAGAAGGAGAAATCCTTATCTGAAAAGCCCCTTTCCCGAACTACTCGTCATTATAATTGTGATTCTCAGTAATATTATTTGTGAATAATTAATTATTGATTCATATGATAAAGAAATATTTATTTTATGTGGATATAAATGATGGATTTATTTATGTGGTTATAAATGAAGAAATTATTGTTGAGGTGTTTTATCAAGATTTTACCGTATCGAGGTATTAAAATTAAATCGTGGGTTTTAGATATATTATGGGGTTATAATTTTTAATCCCACCGTTGATTGTGGTAATTTTTGGGTATGTTATACATACATAAGTTGAGTATATGTCCACAAATTTTGAACCGTTAAAATGCTCAAATGATTTGTTATGAATTTTAAGAGGTGTCTCGATTCTAAAAATTAGGGTTATAATTGATTTTGGTGGAAAATTCTAGAATTGAGTGGGCCCCACTTGTGGTTGGTGAAGAAATGTGCTGAATTTTATTTCAAATGTGGTGGGTGGCAATAGTAGCGTGTAAAGCCATCGTGTAGCAGTCAAGTCTCGCTTTCTACGGCTAACATTTTCCTATAAATGAGGGCTAAGTTAGAATTGAAAATCACACCGTAAACAAAGTTTTCTCTTTCTCTATATTGTTGAGCGATTTTGTGAGTATTTAGATACTTTGAGAGTTGTTGTTCAAGATAAGTTTCATTCAAAGATCACTTCCGACCTTTCCTTCCGGCAGTCGATTCTTTGAGGTAAGGGATGTTATTTTCTTCTCAAATGATATTAATTCTTCAATATCATTATCTTTCAAATATCGGTCCGTACTTTTATCAAATTTGAACTTTTTCATGCTCTGGGTTACTATTCATGAGTTACTATTCACGAAGTTACTATTCATGAGTTACTATTCACGAGTTACTATTCACGAGTACTATTCATGGCGTGAAAATGTTTTTTTGTGGAATTTCTATCTTTTGGTGTTTGAGTTACTATTCACGATATTTTAACTATTCACGATACTGTACTATTCACGATATTAAGACTATTCAATCAAAAATGAAAATTTTTCTTTTCGTCTAAAATATCTATTCTGATACTAGCTTTGATCAGATCCATGTTTTGATCATTCTCAATTTTACACCACTATGATTATTTTTGAGGTATTGTTGGACATGGATAAAACAAAAGTACTAATCCTTAATCCTTAATCCTTGTCATTTTGTTTCACCGGATTCGCTTTTTTAAAATATTTTCATCATCCTCGCCCTTAAATGATGATATTATTGAATATCTTCGGCCCAGAGTGCAAAGATGAATGATTTCAAGAATATCTTTGGCCCAGAAGTGCAAAGATGAAAGCAGTGTTTAAATGAATACGACCAATCGATGAATATCTTTGGCCCAGAAGTGCAAAGATGAACAGTGTTGAGATGAACACGACCGATTAATGAATATCTTTGGCCTCAGAAGTGCAAAGATGAATATTTGATTTGAGATGAAAATTGATTGATGTTACAGGATAAAATATTGATGATGGACCGTTAAATTCATAGATTATAGTAGATTTCATTCTCTACGTAACTCTTCTATGAATTATTATTTCACGTATGAATATTGATCCAAAACTTGTTGTTTATCAGATTCTATCGATTTTTCCTCGTTGAAGACTAACGATAATTTGTTGTATATTATCTTAGTCATAATATTCTTTATCGAAGCTAGTTGAGCTCACCCTTTTCCTTTTTGTTCCATTCTTCTCGTGAGGCGAGAATATAATAGCATGAGCTCTGGGGTAAATGGAATGAAGGTTTTAGAAAGGATTGTTTAGTAGTCCTCACCATTTTTGTAAAATAATGTATCAATAAATGTGATGAGGATTTATTTGAGTATAAATATTGTCTAGAAGATAATATTTGTATTTAAACTCACAGCTTTTACTGTAATAATAAAGTTGTAGTTGCTTCGCACTACGTATCGACAACTCGTAATGGGTGATGTATACCTATTTTGGGGGCGCCATTTGGTATCGAGCTTAGGATATGATCTCCAAGCGAGATCGGGAATAGAACTAGGAGGGGAGAGACGAGTAAATCCTTCGCTAAAGTGTCCTACCTAAGCTTATTTGTTAGTCGGTCAAGATATAGGGATATTATGTGATATATTGATTTCCTTAATTAACCCTTGTTTTACGACAAAGATTTGAGAATGTCGAATCGAGAATATTAATAAAGGAGTAAATGAGACCATGGAGATGCCTCAGACTTACCAACGAGGAGAACGTGCAACAGTCGTCGGCAATGTTCCTCCCGTGAACAACACCATGGAAGCGATGATGAACGAGGGGATGTTTAGAAGTTTTTTGCAGCTCATGCAAAATCGATTTAGGAGACTCGTGTTCAAAATACAGAGGAAATGATAGCAATTCACTTGTTGTCACAAACAAGCAGCTCAAAGAGTCAGGACCACCGAATTTAAGGGAAAGCCGATCCGATCACGGCGAAACACGGGTCAAACAAATTACCAAGATATTCGATGTCTTGGGATGCACGGAGAACAGAAGGTTCCATTCGCCACCTTTATGTTCCGTGGGCGAGGCAGACCATCGGTGGGAGTCTCAGTGAAGCGCACTCCATCCAACCGCACTCAAAGATGTCTCTGGGAGACGCTTTCAGAGACTATTTAATGACAAATACTTCCCGAAAGTGTTCGCTATACGAAGGAAGTGGAGTTCATCGATTAGAGCAAAACAACACGACGGTGTCTCAAAGACGAGGCAAAGTTTGCAGAGTTATCCAGTTCAGACGCTATTTGGTGGAGAATGAGGAACGATGACGCGGATGTTTCTTAGAGGTTTGAAACCCAAGATACGCCAAGATCTCATTTCTCATAAACTTTCTTTATTCGAGATGTTGTAAAATGTGGCTCAATTATTAGAGCGAGATAACGAGTACGGCCAATCGAGGACCATAACCGTGATCGCATCGTAGATGGCAAATAATGTAATAATGATAACTCATGAGAAAGAAATGATTTTATGTAAATGGTAACCACTCCGTGGTAATCATGGTCATGAAAATGTAAGAAGCGAAATCGAGGAGATTTTAAAAGAGGAGATTTAACAACGACTATGTGAAGACGACAAAGGTCTTAAGAAGAATCGGTTCTAAGGGAGGAGAACGACCACCCATTATATGCTACAAATGCGAAAAGAGGGACATATCACCAAACCGCCTACACAACAGCTCAAGGTATGCTATAGTTGTGGAAAGGAAGGACATATCGCTTCGAGATCAGACGGCTATGTAAACCTAGTTCAATGGGGGACGGTGACTCAAAAGATCGTTCCGTAAAAGTCAAAGTCAACGATTCCGGAAGAAGCGCTTTGTTGTGATCGGGTCATAATGCGAGGAACCCAAACGAGGTGATCACGGTAAGCTATTTATAAATTCTCGCGAAGTTTATACCTTACTTGATACCGGTATACCCATTCATTTATCTCTCCGCATGTGCTCAACGCTTAAACTTGACTCGAGAAATTAGACTTCGACCTATCTCAGGAAACTCCGCTAGAGAAACTTTCATCACATCCACCGCTTATAAATCTTGTTTGATTCAAGTTGGCACCATCACCTTACCCGCCGACCTTATCTCTTTAAAGATACTTGCTTTTGATGTGATTTTAGGATTGATTGTTAACTACTCATCATGCCAAAATTGATTGTTTTCGTAAGGTCATTAGTTTTCATATTCCTAACCAACCCGTTGTATTTAATTCAAGCAACTAAACCATTAAAATCAATCACTATCATATCTAATCATAAAGCTATTCGCTTATTGAAAAACGGATGTCAAGCTTTCTTAGCCCATGTTATGGATTTGAATAAAGACACGCCAAATTTGAATAATATTCCCGTTGTTATCGACTTTCCCGACGATTTCAAGAACTTCCCTGCCTACCCCCGTAACGTGAAGTTGAATTCTTTATTGATCTTGAACCCGCACAAAGCCCATTTCTAAAACCCCATATCGAATGGCTCCTATTGAACTTCAGAGTTAAAGGTCCAACTACGAATTGTTGGACATCGGTTTCATTCGGCCCAAGACATCTCCTCGGGGTGCTCCTGCTTTATTTAAAAAAAGAAAGACGGAGTATGCGACTTTGTATCGACTATCATCGAAATCGAACCATGTCACCATCAAGAATAGGTATCCTCACCTCGTATTGATGACTTGTTTGACCACCGATAAGGGGCACAATTCTTTTCAAAATCGATCTTCGCTCGGATATCATCAAATCAAGATTAGAATCGAGGATATTCCAAAGACCGCCTTCGTAACTCCTGGTAGATGGGCATTATGAATTCTTAGTCATGTCTTTCTGACTAACTAATGCTCCTCGCGGCTTTCATGGATATGATGAACCGAGTATTCAAGGAATATTTGATCGCTTCGTTGTTGTTTTTATTGATGACATCCTTATATATTCCAAAAGTCGTGAAGATCATGAGCACCATTTGAAGTCGGTACTCCAAAGGCTTCGCGAAAACCAACTATATGCCAAATTGAAGAAATGCGAGTTCGCTTGAGGAAGTAGCCTTTCTTGGACATGTGGTGTCAAAACATGGAGTATCTGCTGATCCGGCCAAGATCAAGCAATACAAAGTCGGAGCAACCGGGTTTGCGGATCAAGTACGTAGCTTTTTGGGCTTAATGGTTATTATCTGAGATTCGTGGAAGGGTTTTCTCGAATCGCTACTCCATTAACTCAAATAACTCGAAGGATACGAAATTGCTTTAAATGAAGAATGCGAGAAAAGTTTCCAAGAGCTTAAGAGGAGACTTATTTCTAAGACTGTTCTAACAATACCATCCGTTCTTGATGGATTTGTTATCTCACAACGATGCTTCGTGAAAAGGGTTAGGATGTGTTCTCATGCAACGGGGAAAGTCATAGCCTATGCCTCATGACAACTTAAAGAGTATGAGAGGAATTATCCTACTCATGATCTAGAGTCAAGCAAAGCAATGCTGCACTAAAGATATGGAGGCACTATCTATATGGGGAGAAAGTGGAGATATATTCGCATCATAAAAGCCTTAAATATTTCTTCACTCAAAAGAACTCAACACGCTAAGCAATGACGCTATGGCTCGAGCTATTGAAAGACTACGACCACACTATTCAATACCATCCCGGTAAAGTTTAACGTGGTAGCCGACGATCGAGTAGAAGATCATATGCGAACGAAAAGGATGATGTCAAGTATACGACAGAGCCAACTTTAATAGAAAAGTTAAGGTCGCTCAAGCCACCCAATCGGAAATGATGCGTATGAAGAAGAAAGTACAAGAAGGAGCTATTCCTAAGCGAGAAATCGATGAAGAAGGAATACTTCGAGTCCACTCTAGACTTTGTGTTCCTAACGACTGATTTGAAGTACAAGATTATGATGGAGGCACACAATACACCATTTGCAATCCATCCTCGAAGTACTAAAATGTATCGTGATCTTCTACATACATTTTGGTGGAATAATATGAAGAGAGAGATTGCAAAGTTTATCTCGATGTGTTTAACTTGTCAACGGTAAAGGCGAGCATCTAGTACCTAAGGGTCCGTTGCAACCACTTGAGATTCCTGAATGGAAGTGGGAACACATTACCATGGATTTCAAGCACGGGTCTTCCTACGGCTTCTCAAGGCATCAATGCTATTTGGGTTATTGTTGATAGATTAACCAAGTCCGCTTCATTTCTTGCCGATACGGAGACTTATTCACTTGAACGCCTTGCTAGTATGTACGTAAATGAGCTTGTGAGGTTGCATGGCATGCCTGTATCCATAGTTTCGGATCGTGACCCAAGATTCACTTCAAGATTTTGGGTTAGCTTGCAAAAAGCTATGGGCACGGATTTGCGATTTAGTTCGCATACCATCCCCAAACTGACGGACAATCGAGAGGACTATTCAAACTCTTGAAGATTTATTAAGACTCAGTGTCCTAGACTTCAAGGGCGCTTGGGATAAGTATTTACCATCGTGGAATTCTCCTACAACAACAGCTTATCGTGCAAGTATAGGTGTGGCTCCATTCAAGCATTATATGGACGAAAAATGTCGCTTCCAATATGTTGGGATGAGGTGGGTGAAGCAACATTGTTGGGACCCGAAAGTTAGACGTATGACTCACCGAAAAGATCCAAATAATTCGACAACGATACAAACGGCTCAAGATCGACAAAAGAGTTATGCGGATCTTCATCGAAAGGACGTGGAATTTAATGTAGGGATCATGTATTGTCATGAGTTGCTCCATGGAAGGGAGTTACAAGATTTGGGAAGAGAAAAGCTCAATCCACGATTTATCGGTCCATTTCAAATTCTTGACCGAGTAGGAAATGTAGCCTATAGACTTGCGTTACCTCCGAGTATGTCTCGTGTTCATAATGTGTTTCACATATCCGTATTTCAGAAATATGTGAAAGACCCAACCACATTATCGAAGTTAGAACCTGACGAGATAGTCAAGACTTAACGTATGAGGAGGTACCTATCAAGATCTTGGATAGAAGGAGCATGTCCTACGCCAAGAAAGGTCATACCACAAGTTAAAGTTTTGTGGAGGAATCATGCTATAGAGGAAATGACCCGGGAATTGAAACTAAATGAAAGCGAGGTATCCTCACCTTTTCAAACACTGTGTACGTACGCCAATTTCGAGGACTAAATTTCATAAGGAGGGAGGTCAGAAGACCCTCAAATTTTTTAAATAAAAAGGAATTTCCTTTATTTATTATTTTGAAATAGTAAGGGTTGATTTGATTAATGTGGATAGTTAAGGGTTAAATATGCAAATATTTCAAAATAAGCAAGTGGTTATAAAATATTCATTTTGTTTGGGAATATTCGTTTTGGTCGTGGAATATTCGTGATCGCTTTGGGAATATTCGCATTTACGACGCAAGCAATGCATGTGTGGGCCCCATAACTGAAAAGCGATTGGATGAAGAAAACGACAAATATAAGTTGGTTAAAATAACTACAGAAGTTGTTACCAAGTAAGACCGTTGAATACCCGTGGGTTAAAATACAAGAATACGCTGTGGTCGCACAAAGAGCACACCAGATTGCATGCATGATTGTTGAATTATTGATCCTTACGTAAGAAGGCACTACTCAATAATTTCTCACAAGAGTTATCGCTCAATATTTTATTTTATTGATTCAATAATTGTTGCATGCGTTGATATTTTATATTATCATTGTTCAATAATTGTCACCGCACATTATCTCCATTATCGATCAATAATTCATATTATTTAAATAATATTATTAGATAGCATTATTGGCAATGTCTAGAAAGTTCTCACAGGAGAGGTTTGGTCACCTAATCATACCAAAGAAGGAGAAATCCTTATCTGAAAGCCCCTCTTCCTCGAACTACTGGTCATGTCATAATTGTGATTCTCGTAATATTATTTGTGAATAATTAATTATTGATTCATATGATAAAGAAATATTTATTTTATGTGGATATAAATGATGGATTTATTTATGTGGTTATAAATGAAGAAATTATTGTTGAGGTGTTTTATCAAGATTTTACCGTATCGAGGTATTAAAATTAAATCGTGGGTTTTGAGATATATCATGGGGTTATAATTTTTAATCCGACCATTGCTGATTGTGGTAATTTTTGGGTATGTTATACATACATAAGTTGAGTATATGTCCACAAATTTTGAACCGTTAAAATGCTCGAATGATTTGTTATGAATTTTAAGAGGTGTCTGATTCGGAAATTAGGGTTATAATTGATTTTGGTGGAAAATTCTAGAATTGAGGGGCCCCACTTGTGGTTGGTGAAGAAATGTGCTGAATTTTATTTCAAATGTGGTGGGTGGCAATAGTAGCGTGTAAAGCCATCAGTAGTAGCAGTCAAGTCCGCTTTGCACGGCTAACATTTTCCTATAAATAGAGGGCTAAGTTAGAATTGAAAATCACACCGTAAACAAAAGTTTTCTCTTCTCTCTATATATTGTTGAGCGATTTTGTGAGTATTTAGATACTTTGAGAGTTGTTGTTCAAGATAAGTTTCATTCAAAGATCACTTCCGACCTTTCCTTCCGGCACCGATTCTTTGAGGTAAGGGATGTTATTTTCTTCTCAAATGATATTAATTCTTCAATATCATTATCTCAAATATTGGTTGGTACTTTTATCAAATTTGGAACTTTTTCATGCTCTGGGTTACTATTCATGAGTTACTATTCACGAAGTTACTATTCATGAGTTACTATTCACGAAGTTACTATTCACGAGTACTATTCATGAAGCGTGAAAATGTTTTTTTGGAATTTCTATCTTTTGGTGTCTGAGTTACTATTCACGTATACGGCACTATTCACGTATACGGCACTATTCACGAATACGGCACTATTCACCGAAAAATGAAAATTTTTCTTTTCGACTAAAATATCTATTCTGGATACTAGCTTTGATCGGATCCATGTTTTTGATCATTCTTGAATTTTACACCACTATGATTATTTTTGAGGTATTGTTGGACATGGATAAAACAAAGTACTAATCCTTAATCCTTAATCCTTGTCATTTTGTTTCACCGATTCGTTCTTTAAAAAATATTTTCATCATCCTCGCCTTAAATGATGATATTATTGAATATCTTTGGCCCAGAAGTGCAAAGATGAATGATTTCAAGAATATCTTTGGCCTCAGAAGTGCAAAGATGAAAGTGTGTTTTAAATGAATATGACTTAATCGATGAATATCTTTGGCCCCTCAGTGCAAAGATGAACAAAAGTTGAGATGAACATGACCGATTAATGAATATCTTTGGCCAGTAGTGCAAAGATGAATATTTGATTTTAGATGAAAATTGATTGATGTTACAGGATAAAATATTGATGATGGACCGTTAAATTCATAGATTATAGTAGATTTCATTCTCTACGTAACTCTTCTATGAATTATTATTTCACCATGCGAATATTGATCTCAAACTTGTTGTCTATCAGATTCTCTATCGATTTTTTCCTCGTTGAAGACTAACGATAATTTGTTGTATATTATCTTAGTCATAATATTCTTTATCGAGCTAGTTGAGCTCACCCTTTTCCTTTTTGTTCCATTCTTCTCGTGAGGCGAGAATATAAATGAAGTACGAAGCCGGGTATGGAATGAAGGTTTTAGAAAGGATTGTTTAGTAGTCCTCACCATTTTTGTAAAATAATGTATCAATAAATGTGATGAGGATTTATTTGAGTATAAATATTGTCTAGAAGATAATATTTGTATTTAAACTCACGCTTTTCTCATTGTAATAATAAAGTTGTAGTTGTTTCTGTACCATGTATTGACAACTCAGAATGGGTGATGTATACCTATTTTGGGGGCGTCACAACTGTCATATCAAGCCATAAAGCCATTCATTTATTAAAAACGGATGTCAAACTTTCTTAGCCCATGTCATGGATTTAAACAAAAATACATCAGTTTAAATGGTATTTCTGTTGTTAGTGAATTTCCTAACGTATTTCTGAAGAACTTCCCCCCTACCCTAGAGCATGATATCGAATTTTGTATTGACCTTAAACTTGGTACAAAATCCATTTCTGAAACCCCATATCGAATGACTCTTATTGAACTTCAGGAGTTAAAAACCCAACTACAGGAGTTGTTGGATATTGGTTTCATTCGTCCTAGTACATCTCCTTGGGGTGCTCCTGTTTTATTCGTAAAGAAGAAAGATGGGAGTATGCGACTTTACATTAACTATCGTGAGTTGAACCATGTCACCATCAAAAATAGGTACCCAGTACCTCGCATTAATGACCTATTTGATCAGTTGCAAGGTGCTAAATTCTTCTCAAAAATCGATCTTCGTTCCGGATATCATCAATTAAAGATTAAAACTGAGGATATTCCGAAGACTGCCTTCAGAACTCGTTACGGGCATTACGAATTCCTAGTCATGTCTTTTGGATTGACTAATGCTCTTGCGACGTTCATGGATATGATGAACCGAGTATTCAAGGAATATTTGGATCATTTTGTAGTTGTCTTTATTGATGACATCCTCTATAACGCCCGAGAAAATTGGATTTTTTTGTGTGAATTAATTTTTATTTGATTATTTGAATTAAATGAATTTAATTTTTTATTTATGTGAGTAAGCCGTTTGAAGGAAGTTCTATGACCTATATTGTGCGGATGTGGTTAGGATTCTGGCTATGTGATAGGATTAATTGTTTTGAATTTGCAAGATGAAAATAAAAATTTTCTAAGAAATTTCTGTAAAAACACTATTCATCCATTTCTGCTTGGGAATTAATAATGAATTTCTAAGAAACGCATAATGATAGAATTTTAAGAGGAGATAAAATATCCAATAATATTTCAGTTATGGCAAACGAAGTTTTCACTTGCAGACTTAAAACCTAAGGGTTAGGAAAATTGAGTTTCAAAAATGAAATGACTTTGTATAATAAATATGGTTATCATACGTGAGAAATACGAGTATGATAATAGTTATTATACGAGTATAACATGAAGATTATTATGACGAATAATACGAATATTGTACGAATAATATACGAAGAGAATACGAGAGTTATACGAGTAGAATACGATTGGTTCTTAATGGACTCTTAGTAATTGGACTTTGTCAATTCCAATTGGACTTGGATTATGTCATGCCCAAAGTTATGTAAATCAATCCCAAGATAGGCCCAATACGATTTAATTCTAAGCCCAAACTAAGAAACCGAACCGCGGATCGAACCGATGGATCACCACATGGGTAAAATCCATGGGGCAACCCATGTGGGACCCAAAAGGCCATGTGGGCCGGCCACTTGGTGGCCAAGTAAAGTAGTTTTACTTGGTTATTAAGTAATAAATAGTAAGGAGATGGGACTTTCGACTATTTTGCCCTTCATTTGGTTTTTCTATATAAGAAAGCTAAGTTAGTTTATTATTTGTTTTTCACCAACATTAACCAATATATTGAGAGAGAGAAAAGAGCACTAACAAGTAATCAAGAGCAATCCAAATCAAAACATTCAAGTTTTATTCAAGAACGCGAAAAATGTTAAGGTAATAATACATAAACCTTTGTCTTCGATATCTTTTTGGATTTAATTTTTGTAGAGAAGTATGAATCGATGGAGCATGTCTCTTCCAGAGTGATAAGGATGGCTATTAGTGGATTAAAACATTGATAAGCAATGTATAAGTAAGAATCATAAGCGTTTAAGTGAGTTTAATCAAAGAAAACCATTAAGCGTTGATTTGGTTATTGATGGACAAATTGAAAAGCATCAAGTATAGGGTATGTGCATATTTCATGCTTAGGTTATAGACAATGAATCAATGGATTGGTTCCATTTGATTTGGCGTATAAAACTTGAGTAACGAAGTTATGGCAAAATTTACGAGATTAGGCATTAAACGTTGAAATCGTAGAATTTCTGGATTAGTAGTCAAAAGTCGTCTTTTAACTCGTAAACCCTAGTTTTCAATGGTGTAGCGTAGAAAAACGTATTTAAGAGTCGTGGACTCAAGAATGGTCGAATTCCGACTTAAAACGAAGAAACGAGTTATGAACGTTCACGAACGTTAAACGAACGCGTAATAGAAAGTTAAATAGTGAATTCATTATTAACGGATTTTAAAAACTACTTTTATCTGGATGAAATCGAAGTACATGGAATGTGTAAGATAACGACTTTTGAACGATCCAATTCTGACTTATAACGACCAAGTTAGGAGTCCGGAAAGAATTGAATTGGAAAATTTAAATATTTTTCAAGGGCTCGTAGGTAGGCCAGTACGCTTCTGAAGCTTAGAAACCTCGCGTCGCAACACTGGGTTGAGGGAATAGTTATCGCTTTCGATGAAATAAGCAATACCAATCGGTATATAAAAGTCTCATGCGCCGTTCTTGGCCGAGATGAGGGTTTATTATCAAAATGAATTACAAACATGCCTAATGTTGTATTGAGGATGAAATATGAGCAGTACTTAGAGAGAGAAGGAAAGTTGACAAAGTTAAATTTTAAACCCAAATTGTTGCAAGATAATTAGGAGACATGCATATACTTAGTATACATGGTAAGACCATTCTTATATCATATATATAATGATGACTTTAGGAAATGAACGTTGTTTGATAGTAATTAAATAAAGAACAAAAAATATGAGAAAGTAAATCGTATTTAACTACTATGGTATTTAACCAAGGGTCATTGAGTATTGATTTAGGGACATGAGAACATTAATAAGCTGTAAGGAAGAATAGTAATGTGAATCGAGTTTTATTAATGAAATAAATTCGATTAAGTTATAAAAGAGAAATAAGTTGGTAAAAATAATGTGATTAGATTGTTTGGTAGCTAATTGCAGTGTGTTATGTGAATATATCATGTAAAAACTGTAAAGATCAAGAACTGTTGAATTTTAATTGAAGACGCTTGAAGGCAAGTTTTCTTAACGCTTGTCTAACCTTCGTGTTAGATGTAACATTCTAGAATTTTAATTGTTATATTAAATATTTATTGAATTATTTAAATATTTAATGGATGTGTTTATTGTTGAATAAATAATTGTTCAAATTTGAATTGATGTGCTTAATTATTTGTTAAATAAATAATTAAGGAAAATTAATTATTTTGCTAATTTAATTTAATTATTAAGTTAGAGAATTTTGATTAATTCAATTACTATTCTTTTATTAGAATTTGTAATTAAAAAGGATGTGTTGGTTGATTAAATAAAGTTTTAATTATATAGAAATTATAATTTGGTGGTATTGATTTATGTGATGTAGTAATTTAATAAATTGTTATTATGATTAATTTAATTAAATAAATGTGTGACAAATAACCTTGTTATAAAGGAGTTACTAAAATAACTTAAAGGAGTTTTAATTCGGTTTTGCAAACAATGCCTAAGGCCTATTAAGTCTTTAATTTATTTGAGTTTTACCAAACAAGGTGTTAGGATTAGTTGGTTATTTTGTTAGTGGTTAACCAAACAAGCCTTTATGGCTTTTGATTTTAAAATTCACATAATTGATATCGCTTATATTTATAATTATATTATATAATTAATATATATAATATCTATATAATGCTATTTGGTTAAGACGTATGTTAGAGGAGAGGGTTAGAGAGAAGAAAGAAAACTCGAGAGAAGAAGAAGAGAAGAGAGGAGAAAGGCTAGAGAGTAGGAAGAAGGAGCTTGAGAATAGAAAGGATAGTCATCATCTTCTTCAAGGTATTACCCTATTCTTTTAAGTTTTAAAAGTTTTAGTTTCTCTTCTCCCATTTCTCCAGAAAATTCTTGTGATAGGATAATTATTGATTTTATGTGTGTTCATATGATAAACTAGTGTTGTAAAGTTATTTTCATAGGTTATATATGATTATAATCAATGTATTGTTGTTATGTATGAAGTTTGTGAAGAAAACCTTTTTCTGAGAGAGTTTTTGGTGATTATATATTGTTTAGTTAAAATAGAAATTGAGGGTTAATTAGTTGTTTAGTTGATAAATTGACCATTTAATTTGATAGAGCATGTATAATTGTTGATAAAAACACTTTGAATTAGTGGTTTTGGTTAAAAACAAAAAAGTTACAAAGGTTAATTTTCATCAAATATAAAAAAATGAGTTTTAGCCAAAAAACAAAGTGATTTGGGTGTGTTAATTTTGTTGTTTATGTTGTTGTATGGGTAGAATCATGTTTAGAGTTTTTTTGAAATATGTTTACATGAAGTCTCTATATGATTTATGTGCTAATTAGTCATTAGAAATGAGCTTGTGAGGCCAAAATTGGCTTTTTCTCGTCTTGCTTCTCGAGGTCGTCTCACCGAGGTTCGCATTTCGGCTATGCATGGCCATGGACTTCAGAGACCTTTGTGAAATACAGAATACATGCTCACGCCGCATGAAGACGACCTTGTAGCCTTGATCTCCATGCCATAGTCATACATGCCTGATTACCATGTAAGCGTACCCACATAAGTAAATCGTAGCCCATGACGAAAGTTAGCGTAATGGTCTCGATAAAGGTACTTTTTGTACACCTAAATTTTAAGAAAAGTTATGTGATAATAGTAGGATCAGTAAAATGTTGATTTTAGTATTTCTATACTATGAATAATTATGTTATTAAGGATTAACTTGTTTATAACTTGATTATTTGATTAAAATCCAATTTTTACATGATGAACGTATTTAGTTATGTTCGTAAGATGGTAATGACTAATTATGTCATGATGACATATGTTTATAGGATATCAGGGTTTGATTTTTTCCGCTTAGCCCACAAACAAGGCAAGTTTTCTAAACTTTCTTTTTACATTGAGCAAGTTCTCTAACTCTACTTTTGTAATTGGAATCAATTATTGTTCTCAATATAGTAATGCAAGTTTTCTAAACCTTCTTTTTACATCGAGCAAGTTCTTTAACTCTATTTTTTAATTGTGCAATCGCTTAAATTTTCTTTGAGCAAGTTTTTCTAATCCTTTATCTTGTTGAACTAATTATGGTTTTCAATTTGATTATGATATAATGATGTAAGTTATTCTTGAGCAAGTTATTCTTGTATTTAACTCATTGTTTTTAGCATGCAAATTTATATATTCTAATGTTAAACATTTTTATCGATCAAATTATTATGCATGCTTAGTATTTAATTCTAATTAACCTCGCTTAGTATTGTTCAAGCAAGGTGTTATAGTTATTCAAATTGTATGCTCTTAGATTATTCCTAAAGCACGACTTTAGTTTACTATGATTGATTCAATCACGATTATTCTATAGTGAAATGTTCTTGGTTTCATTCAACTAATCCTTAGTTAATGTTCGTTGAAATCCAAATTACCCTCGAAGCTTATCCAAACCAAACTTCCTTTGGTGGACTTGTACTCTAAATATCGAGACGAACAACCCTAATGTTATGTTAGGGGTTAACTTACGTAGCTGCTTAAATGTTTGTGCACAATACATGGTACGAAGGGTCGATCCCCCAAGTACGAGGAGTCTTTATAGTCTTATGCCGATCGTTAAAGTTGAGTTAAAAGATTACTCGCAATCTGTGGACATAGTTCATGGTCTTATGACCCTCGCTTATATTTATTCCACATTTCGGATTTCAGTTTTTGATTATTGATGCTAGAGTACTATTCATTGTTGATGAGCCTTTTATTGGCAGTTATTATTTCTATACTCCTGTTGATTTCATATTTTATCCAGTGAGAAATTGTTTTGCTCACTCTTGCATATTTTAAAACTCATTGCAGCTAAAGAAGAGAAGGTAGATGAACCTTCGTCTAGCAAAGGAAAGGGAAAAATGTGCAAGTGATGAAGACTTGTAATTTTACTTTGATTGAGATGTTAGATTTTTATTATTATGATCTTAGACTTGGTTTTAATGAAGTTTATTTAATTTTCGCATTTGAATGATTGTAATTAAAGGTTAGATAACCTGGGAGATTTTATTATGTAACCCTTTAATGGGAAATGTTTTATTTATCCAGTTTTATTGTGATTGGGTAGTTAGATATGAATGTTTGATTTAGTGAACACCAGATCCTGTGGGAATGAAGTACCTGGATTTGGGGGTGTCACATTAGCCATGTTTTCTGTAATTCATATTAAAAGATGCATCAATTTTTTTATGAAAGAGTCGATGCCAATTTTAACTCGGCTAGACTAATCTTAAGAGTTTGATTGATTTGTTCACAAGTGTTTCGATATAGTATTGTTAACGCTATCCTATGCCAATTGTTTTGTACGGATTCAAAGGTAAGCTTGAGTATAAACAAACAAATGTATTTTACATCGATTATTTGATGGGCACGTGAGGTTGCCAAAAATTAAACGTAGATATGTTTAACAGATGAGTGTTGATCAACACAGAGTACTATAGGCTGATCACCTAGAAGTGCTCGTAAGATATATCGGACTTACGAACTTAGTGTTGGGTTGTACTTTTTTATGAATAAAAACCAAAAGAGAATGTTTATGGTCTTTTGACCTGCTCAGAATTCCTAAGTTACTATATGTACTCTGGAATTGTTTTATGAAATGAAAAGTGCTATTTTACTGTTTCATTGTAGTTCATAGCTATTTGTTCAATTATTAAAGAATAATTATATAATTCTCGACGTGGTACTTGTATTATATTGCTAGACTTGTTGAGCTAGTTATGCTAACTTCTTGGTTATATTATATGAATTGCAGCTAAGGCCTAGCGAATCAAGGGTTCTAGTAAAGATAAAGGTAAGGCTAAGATGGATAGTAGATTATCCTATAATAGACTAGTATGTTTGTATGAATTATACTATGATAAACGAAGAATGTATTGGTTACAGAACCTGGGAAAGGATTTATAAAACTAGTAGTAAATACAATCATTTTGATGTCGTTTCAATGGAATAAATGTATAGTTATGAGTACCGTGTAGCACCATATCTGTGGGTTAAAAGTACCCGGATTTGGTGGCATCACAGGTTGGTATCAGAGCATTAGGTTATAAAACTTAAGGGGGAAAAACCTTAGGCTAATAACCTCGTTAGTAAATGAGAAGTTAGAAGGAACTGAACTCTAGTAGAATGAGTTAATTAAGTATTGAGGAAACTCAGTACTGAAAGATTTAAAAGATGGAAATTAACCCTAAATAAAGTAAATGTTATTTGTGCTTATATTATCGTGTATTATGTACTAATCAACATGTTATGTGTTATTGTAGATGTCCATCGATAGCTTTATGTATAGGGATATGCACGTGGTGAGTGAAGAGTCAGTAAACCGGGTAGAGCTTGTAACAGTGCCAGTGGCGGGGCTACTAATGTTGAACCTAGAAGAGTCCGAGCCAGAGGAGGACTATTTAGAGGAGGATTATTCAGAGGGGGACATGGAAAATTTGGGATCGGCGTCATATTTAGATATGGTGGTCGATGTGGATGAGGATATGGAGGTAGCATCATTTAATACGGTGGTACTGGTGATTAGAGCCAACACCTCCGCATTTGAATGAGGGCATTGTATCTAGCGCGTGCTTGGAATCGAATGTGAAATCATGCACTATTGTGCAGAACTTCGAGGGAGGAGGTTAGTGACCTCCATAAAGCTAAGGAGTCCGCAGAAGCAGATTTTGAGATAGAGCATGATGAGAAGTTGCTCATGAAGGATAAGGCGACGGATTATAAGAATGAGGCC
This sequence comes from Panax quinquefolius, assembly GCA_020205615.1. NCBI lineage: Eukaryota > Viridiplantae > Streptophyta > Magnoliopsida > Apiales > Araliaceae > Panax > Panax quinquefolius. The sequence goes on from CM035152.1 coordinate 114,648,142, forward strand.
GTTGAGCTTCGTAAGGAACTGGGTGAGAAGAACCAGAAAATAACACGGATGTCTTACATCCATGAGAGTGCTCATGAGGTTTTCAAGCTGAAAATTGCTTGTTATTCGATTGAGTCAGGGTAAACCTGACATACTATTAGCCGGGATATTGTGTCGATTCTTGCGAATCGAAAGCATGAGAATGCTGTTATGCAGTATTAGAAATAGATTGAGGAAGTATAGATCAATAAATATTTTGTGTATATGTGTTGTGACGTAAAACCTTCTTTTGTATAATTAAAGGGTATTCTTTTTGTAAATCCCAATTTTTGTGAAATTCAATCGGGGGATAGCAATGTAATAGCTTTGGCTATGGAATCAATCTAAAAATAGTTTAAATTATGAAGAAGCATATTAATATAATGAAGTTTTTATTAAAAGTGCTTGATTGTGGTATGAGTTGTTGTTTGACGAATAATAACTAAGTAAGCAAATAGATAATAATGAAACTTTATTTATTTAATCAGAAAAATGCCGCCAAGAAGAAGACAACGTAATCATGAGGCTGAATCCCATAACGATAACCAAGGGGGTCAGAACAACCCTATGCAGGAGTTCGTTAATTTATTAACGGGTGCATTTAATCAAGCCGGGGGTAGGCAGAACGACTACCTTTAAGGAATTTAAAAGTGTAGGTCCACCGGAGTTCAAAGGAACCACGGACCCAATAGAGGCCCAGACTTGGGTGAAGGAAATAGAGAAGGCGTTTGTTATTGCAAACGTAGGAGAGGCGCAAAAGACTTCTTTTGTGACCTATATGATGAAAGGAGAAGCCAACTTCTGGTAGGAGGCTCACCAGGGTGGGGCTAGGACAGATGCTGTAACGTGGGAACAGTTCAAGAAGGTTTTCTTCGAGAACTATTTTCCTACAAGCATGCAGGGGAAAATGGAGATTAAGTTCTTAGAACTTAAACAAGGGGGCATGACGGTTCCCCAGTATGCAGCCAAATTCAATGAATTGGCAAGGTTTGCTCCACACCAAGTGGACACTGAGGAGAGGAAGGCTCGTAGATTTGAGCAGGGACTGAAACCCTGGCTCTATAGTAGGATTTCTGTTTTCCAGAGTGCTTCATATGAAACCATTCTAGAGAAAGCAATTATTTCAAAGGGTGGTAGTGAGGTTTTGAGCCAATACCACAAGGAAAGAAAGAATAAGAGCAAAGGAGAGGGAGGATCTAAGGCAGAGGAGCTAGTGGCAGTGGAAGTATGCCCAAGAGGAAGAGTTTGAACTCCAGAAATACTGGAGTAAAACAAGGAGATCCTAATCATAGGATCGAAGCATGCTAGACATGCGGAAAGGCTCATCTAGGAGTCTGTCTTAAGGGGAAGTTGTAAGACCCCAACTTTTATGAATAAAGATGATTTTTCTATAAATATCATTTTTGAATATTATGGAATGAATTTGATATAATGTTATAGTTGTGGGTAATATTTATAAATTTTGCAAAATACGCAAAGTTGTTATATAATATTCGATTGGTTCTGGGAATATTCGTTTTAACAGGGAATATTCGCATAACGACACAATCATTGTGGACCGCAAATACGTAATTATTATTTGATAGAGAAATGATAAAAATATCTTTTTATGAAAATAACGGCGGATGTTTTATCGTTAATCGTTAAAACACCCTTGTTAAAGCATGTGAATACGCTGTGGTTGCATAGTAGCACACGGTATTGATTATTAATGCTTACGTGAGAAGTCACTCAGTTTTGTTCAATTATTGCTATAGTAATTATTGCATAGTATCTCACGTTATTTGATTCAATTATTTTTGATATTTTATATATTATTAAATCAATAATTGAGATAACAAAGTTATTAATATTATTATTTACAATATTAACGATGTCTAAAAGTTCATCAAGGAGAGGTTTGGTCACCTAATTGCACGCCAATAGGGAGAAATCCTTATTGGAAAGCCCCCTCTTTCCTCGGGAAACGACACGGTTGATTAATATTGTGAATTATAATAATGATGATAAATGTTGTTAAAAATATTGAGAAGATTTTTATGAAGTATTTGTTGTAGATTTTGGCGTATTTTGGACCCCCCTACCTACTCATTTTTCAAAATAGTGTGTTATGAGTGTGATAATATATATATATATATATATAGGTTGTCACGGGTGGGGGGGATTTGGTTTTAGTGTCACAGGTTATATATTATATTATATATATATATATATATTATATAAATCAAGTGGGAAGTTCAGGCAGTATCACGGGATTGAATCCCGTGAATTTTTTTTATACATGTTATTTACATATATAATATATATAATATATATTATATTTAAAATTTTTGTTTTATTAGAATATTCTATTGCATAGTACAGCATAGTATCCTTTCCATTCTCCTATAAATAGAAGCTCATTCCTTCATTATTTCTTACGAATTCACTGAAACTATAGAGAGAGAAACTATAGAGAGAAAGAAGAAAAGTATTCTGCTACTTCACTACTCCTATATCCAGTTTCTTCTAAGGTAAGGGGTATTATTTCTTTTGTATTCATGAAGAGAACTTTTGTTATTCCATTCTTTATTATTCTCGTTAGAATAACCTTTGTATCTGCGACTACCCTATACTTGGTGAAATTCTTCCGTTATTCCATTCTTTATTATTATGTTGAATAACTTTGTCATGCAAAGTCTTCGCATACATGGTGAAATTCTTTTATTATTTCATTCTTATTCATTCTGTTGGAATATCTTGTCTGTGCGTTACGCATGACCTGGTTCCATTATTTATTATCCTGTTGGAATATCCTGTCTGTGCGGTTACGCATGACCTGGTTCCATTATTTATTATTATGTTGGAATATTCTATCTTTGCATTTACGCATGACCTGGTTCCATTATTTATTATTCTGTTGGAATAACCTATCTGTGCGGTCTATCGCATGCTTGGTGAATTCTTTTGTTATTCCATTTGTTATTATACTCAGTTGGTTAAAGTTTTGGCTTTTATACTCCATGAAATTAGTGGAATATCTTTGATATTTGCGCTTCATCCAAAATCTTTTCATAGAAATATTCTTCTGAGCATTCTTGAATTTTACTCCACAAAGAAGTATCTTGTTGACAATTTGGATGTTATTGGTTCCTGGATAAGTTAATTCTTGAACTTGTTTTATTGAATTCTTATATCATTATCATCATCCTCATGTTTATATTATGTTGAAAGTCATCTGTGGCCTGTAGTGCATAGATGGACTTGGTATGATTATGACCAGGGATTATTCGGTATAATCATGACCGTAATGTTACAATTGATTATTGTTAATTAAATTGTGTATTGATGGATAGTCTGTTGCACCAATTCTGGACCCAATAGCTGACGTTCACCAACCTCATCCCAACATAATGGAGTTCTGTATTTCCTGCAGTATAACGCTTCGTAAGGCGGCATGCCAATACTTGCATGATAACTATTATTATAAGCAAATTCCACCAATGGTAGATGGTCATCCCAATTCCCTTTAAAATCCATAATACACGCTCTGAGCATATCCTCCAGTGTTTGGATGGTTCTCTCACTTTGTCCGTTGGTCCGAGGATGGTACGCCGTACTCATTCTCAGCTGTGTTCCCAAACACTCTTGTAATCATTTCCAGAAATTAGATGTGAAACGTGGATCTCTGTCTGATACAATAGACACAGGTACACCGTGTCTTGACACAATCTCTTTCACGTATAGTTTTGCAAACCAATCTAGAGTAAATCGAATCTTGAATGGCAAAAAGTGTGCTGACTTCGTCAATCGATCGAAAATCACCCAAATGGCATCGTAACCTTGCTGAGTCGTTGGAAGACCTACCACAAAATCCATTGTGATATGCTCCCATTTCCATTCTGGTATCTCTAACGATTGTAATAATCCGCTTGGCCTTTGATGTTCAGCTTTGACTTTCTGACACGTTAAGCATTTCTCCACACACTCAGCCACATCCCTCTTCATATTCGGCCACCAAAAATGATTTTTAAGATCTTGGTACATCTCCCAGGGTGAATAGAATATCGTGAGTTGTGAGTTTCATTCAGAATTTCTTCTTTAACTTCCGTTACTGGTGGAACCCAAATCCTCCCTTCGAATCGAAGTAACCCTTTCGAATCGATTTTGAATTTGTCTCCCTCACCTACAGATATCTTCTGTTTTATCTTTTCGCAGTCTTCATCCTTAAGTTGTGCATTTTTCACCTTATCTACCAACGTTGAACTATTTCCCATCTGGAATAACTTTTCATCGGATTTTGTCGGATATTTAATTTCCAACTCCATCTTAGCCATTTCCGACACTAACTTTTCTTGATCAGTTATCATCATTAACTTCTCCCGTCCCTTCCTACTTAAGGCATCCGCAACAACATTCGCCTTTCCGGGATGATAAAAAATCTCGCAATCATAATCTTTGATCAGCTCTAACCATCTTCTTTGTTGCATGTTCAAATCTTTTTGTGTAAAGATATACTTCAGACTTTTATGGTCGGTATATATCTCACACCTTTCTCCATAAAGATAATGTCTCCAAATTTTTAGGGCAAACACTACTGCCGCCAACTCCAAGTCATGAGCCGGATACCCCTTCTCGTAATCTTTCAACTGACGTGATGCATACGCAAAAACTCTGTCGTTCGGCATAAGCACACAACCTAGTCCTTTATGCGATGCATCACTATACACCACAAAATTTCCTGTATCATCAGGCAACGACAACATAGGTGTTGAACTCAACCTCTTCTTTAACTCTCAAAAACTTTCCTCACACTTCTCTATCCAAACAAACTTAACCGCTTTTCTAGTTAAATTTGTCAATGGAGTTGCAATCTTGGAAAAGTCTTGAATAAAATACCTATAGTAACCCGCCAATCCTAAGAAACTCCTCACTTCTAACGGTGTCTTTGGCTGATCCCAGTTTATTACAGCTTCCACCTTTGATGGATCTACCGAAATTCCGTTCTTATCAATAACGTGCCCGAGAAACTGTACACGTTCCAACCAAAATTCACATTTTGAGAACTTAGCGTACAACTTTTCTTTTCTCAATGTTTCCAACGTCAATCTCAAGTGTTCCACATGTTCCTCCTTGGTCTTGGAATACACCAATATATCATCAATAAACACCACCACAAACTTGTCTAGGAATGGTTTAAACACCCTGTTCATCAAGTCCATGAACGCTGCAGGTGCGTTAGTTAAACCAAAAGACATAACCAGAAAATTGTAGTGACCATACCGAGTTCTGAACGCTGTCTTCAGTACATCCTCCGGTCTCACCTTCAATTGATGATAACCACTTCTCAAGTCTATCTTAGAGAAATACCTTGCTCCTTTTAACTGATCGAATAGGTCATCGATCCTAGGTAATGGATACTTGTTTTTAATCGTGACCTTATTCAATTCTCTGTAATCAATGCAAAGCCACATCGATCCGTCTTTCTTCTTAACAAACAACACCGGTGCTCCCCATGGTGAAACACTCGGCTGAATATACTTTTTGTCAAGCAATTCTTGCAATTGCACCATCAATTCCTTCATCTCTACTAGGGCCATTCTGTATGGTGCCTTAGATATCGGAGTCGTTCCTGGTAGTAGGTCAATCACAAACTCGATTTGTCGATCTGGCGGAAGACCCGGCAAATCATCTGGAAATACATCTGCAAAATCTCTTATGATCGATATCTCTTCTAACTTTGCACTCTTCTTCTGTGTATCGACTATGTAGGCTAAATATCCTACACATCCTTGTCTCAACAACTTCTTGGCTTGCATCACCGTCGACAACTTGCTTGTCGAGGTGTCTTGGTCGCTTATAAAACACGACCTTTGACGGTCATAAGGTTAACACACTTTCTTTGGCAATCAATTACTACTTCATAATTGAATAACCAATCCATTCCTAGTATAACATCAAATTCACCAAGTCTAATTGGTATCAAATCTACCATCATCTCGTGACCCTTTATATCCACTCTACAATTCCTATATATGTTTCTAACAGGAATCACTTCCTTATTCGCAATCTCTATACTTAAGAGAAATTCTAATTCTTCCTTGGGAAATTCTAAATTCTGAGCAAATTCATTAGATATAAATGAACAAGTAGCACCCGAATCAAATAGTACATAAGCATTAATACCATTAATTGGAATGATACCTGACACCACATCCTTAGACTGTACAGCATCCTGCACGGTCATATTGAAAGTCCTCACAGTAGGTCGGCTTGATTAAGTTGGTCCAGTGATAGCCAATGCACCACCACCGTTGTTGTTTCCTTTTCCGCCACTTGCACTTCCCGCTAGCTTCTTAGGGCAATCACGAGCCATGTGATCCTTTGAACCGCAGGTAAAGCATGCTCCTTTCTTTGGACTAAAATAGTTTGGTGCAATGTGTCCCTCCTGACCACAATTGAAACACACTCTCTTTCCCTTCAAACATACTCCAAAGATGGTTCTTCCCATAAGTCATAAAAAGCCTCAAACTTTTTCTTCTGTTGATTTCCTTGTTGTCCTCCCGTAGTCGAATTCTCGCTCCATTTCCTCTTCTGACTATTACTTCCAACATTACTACCACTAGCCTTATTCTCATTTTCATTCTTCTTCTTCTTCTGTTCTTGATTGTACTTGGTCAATGCATCGCTTCCACCTTCCGCGATGATTGCCTTCTCCAAGACTGATTACAAGAAATGTGTTTAATGGAACATTGAAACTTTGTCAGTAAAGCCGTGGTTTCAATCATTGTTCAAACCTTCTCGCTTTACGCCTCACTCCAGATTGACTTGATAAGTGGCAAACCATACCAACTTGTTAAACTTCGCAAAGATATTCCTAAGACTCATCATAGTTCCTTGCTTCAACTCAGAATTGCACTTCCAAATTAATTCTCGAGAACTTCATTGGAAAGTACATTTCAAAAACATTTCTTTGAATCTATCTCATGCTATCACTCCTTGTCCTCCACGAACCTTGTTTATTTGCCACCAGTAGCTAGCTTCAGACTTCAGCATGAACGTTGCGAACGCAGTCTTTTGATCTTCATTAACTCTAGCAACGTTGAACACCTTCTCCATTTCCATGATCCAGGTTTGGGCTTCCACTGGATTCATAGATCCTTGAAACTCTGGCGGTCCAACCGCTTTGAATTCCTTGAAAGTCGTGACTTGAACTTGCGGTTTATTCGCAAGTGCACCTATCAACAGAGCTGCCAACTGCTGAACCGAATTAGCGTTGGTCTTGTTGTTATTATTAGTATACCCTCGTGAGGTGCTTTGGCGACGTGGTTGTCTTCTTCTAGGAGGCATTTTCTCATTAAAATATACGCTTATTAGCTCATTACTCAACTTCTTGGGTATTTAAAGTTTAAATTAAACATTCCAAGATTAAAGCTTTAACACATAACATTTCAAATAAACTCTAATATTTTATTCATTCATAAAGTTTTAGAACATACTCAAAATAACATAACTCATATATAAACAACTACCTTCCCGAATCTGTACCAGTTTGTGGATTACATACTCATACTATCCCTTTATTTATCTCAAAATAAGGGATTCACAGCTTATTTATTCACATAATTAACCACACATTATTATCTATCTTATTCTATCTACGCATATTAAGACGTCGTAAGGCTTCCCGACGTTCCTCCTCCATGATACGATATGTCGTTCTGCGATCCATCATGAACCACGGTGAATTCTCAAACTGAGGTGGATAATAGTAGACTCGATCCTGGGCCCTATCAATCGCCGAATTAAAAGCATAATCCATCTCCTTCATCTTGGCTTTCTTCACTTGAACCTTAGCCTCAGCACGGTCTGCACGTTGAGTCGCCTTCATCTACGCATCCTCTGCTCTTGCACGCTTAGCTGACTCCTCCTTGAAATCATCTTTCAATTTCTCCATGTCCGCCTTCATCTTCTCGTAACCGCCAATGTGTCTTCATGTTTCGACCCTTTATATGAACTAAATCCCACTCCGTGTTCCCAAGTTTTTAGTCGAGCTCCTGAATCTCTGCATCCTTCTGCTCCATCGAAGCGTGATGCATCTCAACCGTTTCCCTCAGCTCTTGAACCTCATCCTGTAACTCTACATTACGGTCATACAGAGCGTCATACATCTCAATTGATATGGAGTTTGGTGGAAACTCCTCAGGATCTTCTTCCTCATCATCCTCCTTTACCTCCTCCGAGCTATCCTCCACGGGATCGGTCACAAGCTCATCCTCCTGGATCAACTGCTCCCACACTACATGAATATCCTGGGGCTCATCATTTATAGGTCTCTGAGGTATCACCTCTCTAGCTGGACTGGATCCTCCTTCGGTAGACATCCTGACAACAAAATGTTTTAGGTTTTATTTAATATTTTCGATACTCGCGAGCACATAAGTTATTAACACATAGCACATAATGTATTTTATTGTTTAGCTTCAATGGATACCTTAATCCATTCCTTAAAACTCGATAAGAGTTGAACACCTCTATGTTTTCTATTTTCTTAAAGGTTACTTCCTAAGGTTTCCCCACCTAAGGTTCATAACCTAAGGCTTTTGATACTACCAACTGCATGACACCCCAAATCCAGATACTTCATTCCCACCTGGATTTGGTGCTCACTTATCAAAAACTATTACATCTAACTACCCATAATAAAGGATAAAGACATAATTAAAATAATTTAAACAATAATCTCTCCCATTAAAGGGTTACATCATCATTTCAAACTAAATCCTGTGTAATCTAACCTTAAAATTATTACATAAATTTACTAATACATCACATATTTAAAACAAGTCTTGAAACATAAAACATAAAATTATCATAAGTCTTCATCATTTGGACATCTTCGCCTTGCGCTTTTGCTAGTCGACGGACTCATCAACTTTCTCCACTTTAGTCATAGTGAAAGATTGCAAGAGTGAGCAAACAAATGCTCACTGATATAGAACGTAGAAATGATAATAACATGAGAGTGAACAACGAAAGCTGAATAATAAAAAACTTGTTCTACAAATCAAACTAGAAAACAAGTTCAAACTTTAATTATCTGAGGGTCTTAAGACCACGAACTATGTCCTCGATTCTTAGGTATTATTACCCAACCTTAACAGTCATTTAGACTATACGGACCCTTATTATCGTACTTAGGGGGATCAACCCTTTGTACCATGTATTGTGCACAAACATCTAAACGTTACACGTACAAAATCCCCTATGTTAGGGTTGTTCGTCTCAGTATTTAAAATACAAGTCCGCACCAAAGTAAGTTTGGTTTGGATACATTTTAAGGGTAATTTAGAATTCAACGGTCATCAACTAAGGATTAGTTGAATACAATATTGATAACATCATGCTATGGAATAATCATAACTAAGTCGACATTGAAAATTAAGGTCATGCTTTAGGAATAAACTAACAGCATAAACATCGAATAACTATAATATGCCTTGCTTGAACAATATTAAGCCAAGGTTAAAAACCTTATTTAGAGTTGAATCATAAGCATGCATAACAAATAATAAGTTGAATGATAAAACTTATTCAACATTGGTGTGTTAGAATGTAGAAATTTGCATGCTAATTAACAAGTTAAAGATTGGCTCAAAATCAAGAGATAAGGTTTAGGAGCTTGCACGATATAATTAGGGTTAAGAAACTTTCACTAAGAAAGCTTAAAGTTAGGAAAACTTGCTCAAAGATAGTTAGATACTTGCACAATTATAAAAGTAGGTTTAGAGAACTTGCCTTGTGCGTAGGTTAAACAATCACTACTCACGTTCACCCCAAGTCCTACACATACCATATATATTGACAATACACATTAGTTACACTAACATTACCTTCATGAGTTGCTTTCTTACTTTTAGTATAGCTACTAACTAAGTTTAAGTTTAAATAACATCGCACCTTTCATGAACATTACTATTTAGCTTTATCACAACTACTTAAGTGATCATGTCATTGCACCACATGCACATTAACAACTTGATACAACATCCTATTGCATGTCCAACATGTTATCATTAAGTTATACTAACACCCGAAGGATTGCACTTGCATTCGCGCATCCCGACGCCCTCCGATTGGCTCCAAATACACAACAGTCCTAAAGATGGCCATTTTGACCTTTCATAACAATTTCAAATTAAACGTCTTAAAGAATAAAAGTTATATTTCTATTCGTCCTCTTTCCGAATCATCTTGAATCACCTCAATCGGAGTTCGTAAGCAAAAAGTTATGGCCATTTTACTACGTGGAGGTCAAAATGCCCAACCTGAATACATTTCTCGCAATGGGCGCGAAGTCAAGGGTACCAGTATGTGAGAGTTCCAAATGGGGCGCGAACTCTTGGCTTTCGTTCTTAGCGGCCAAGAAAATAATGGCGCTAATATGAAAAATAAAAATAAATTGGGAAATTTAATTTTGGGTCGTCAATTGCGTAACACCCATAACCAGAACAAAACCAAGCTTCTAAATCTTAATTTCTAGTACTAATTAACATGTATAACTTATGCAAATTATACATAAACTTCACCAAGCGTACAAATACTAAACTAACACAACTAAAACTATTTTAATTTATCAATTTTCATGTTTTCTTATGAAAACTCCATTTTTGATAGTTTGTCCGAAAATCATCACTGTGAACTCATTTCTTTACCAAATCATTCCATTCAAATTGTGTTATGATCGTATCTCAATGGACTACCATATGCAAGCATAAATTTACAGATTACTACACATATTGAACAAGAAACTTGGTACTATCTATGGCCATATCACAAGAACACAAACACTGATTTTCCTTCCTCAAACCCAATTTCACGTGATATGGAAATCAATAATTACGTGTATATATATATATATATATATATATATATATATATATATATATATATATATGATAATAATGATTCTACAACACCATAACACAACACTTAAACAACAAATCCATAAAAACCCAATTTACAGAGAACCTAAATAAAACTACAACTTGGAAATTTAAGAATGAATTATACCTTATTCCTTCATTATTGAAGCAAAAGATAGTGTTAGGCTTAGAAATCCTCTTCTTCCTTTTGCCAATCTAAAACTCTCTGTTTTACTCTCCAAACTCTCTCTGCTCTATACTAGCCTTAAGAGAGAAGAAGAAGAATGTGTAGAAATAATACGGCCACTTCCCCAATGTAGTCTTTCGCTTAAAGAACAAACAGACGCCATCGAATTGAAATAATGCCAAAGGCCATAAGGCCATGTTTGACTAACCAAAAACTCTCCCAACTAGTTTATTTAAATAATACTTATATCATATAGTTTCCAATTGTCACACTCATGTCACACCACTAACTTAATTAATTCAAATAACTTATAATACTAATAATTAATAATAATTATAATCTTATTATACATATACTTATAATTAATAAATAATTATATATCTAATTTAATTAATAAATTAGACACATCACATTATTTAATTTATTTAAATTAAATCCTTCGATAAAAAATTATCAATACACAATTTAATTAACAATAATCAACTTAGTTACTAAATTAATTCACCATAATTCACCCATTTTTTATTTCCTCAATAAATAAATTAAGTAAAATATTTATTTAATTCAATAAATATTTAAATTAAAATTACAAATTTCTCAATCATTACAGGGGGCATCACAAAAGTCAGTTTGTTACAACTGTGGGCAAGAGGGTCATATATCACCCAATTGCCCTAATCCTAAGAAGAACCAGGGCTGTTTTGTTTGTGGGTCGATGGACCACATGGCAAAAAATTGCCAAAAGAAGGGGTCAGAGGGTAGCAAGGGTGATAGTAGTGGTAAGTTAGCCATTACTGGACCAACACCGTCGTCGGGTAGACCCACGGCCCGTACTTTTTATATGACTGTCCAAGATGCGGTTGCATCAGCGGATGTAGTAGCAGGTATCATTCCAGTCAATGAAGTAAATGCTTATGTGTTATTTGATTCGGGTGCTACTTGTTCTTTTATAGCATGTGAATTTGCTAAGTGATTAGGTTTATTCCCGGAAAGATTAGAAATACCTTTAGACGTTAAGGTAACAAACGAAGAGATAATTCCCATTGAACACATTCATAGGAATTGTTACATAGATATTAAAGGTAACAAATTATCAGTAGATTTAATACCGATAAGGTTGAGAGAATTTGATGTAATTCTCGGTATGGATTGGTTGATTAACCATAAAGTTATACTAGATTGTCATAGGAAAAGTGTGAACCTTCGACTTTCTAAGAAACCCAAGGTAGTGTTTTGTGGTAGTAAATCACTGAGATGCTCTTGTTGTCTAACCATGACACAAGCTAGGAAGATGTTGAGGAAGGGTGTATAGGATACCTGTGCCATGTTGTGGATACCCAAAGAGTGGAAGCATCATTGGAACAGATACCTATAGTACAAGAATTCACGGATGTATTTCCAGACGAGTTACCAGGTGTTCCGCCAGATAGGGAGGTCGAATTTGTGATTGATGTGTTAACGGATATGGCACCATTTTTTAGGGTACCATATAGGATGGCCCCAGTAGAGATGAAGGAGTTAATGGTTCAATTACAAGAACTATTAGATAGGAATTACATTCAACTAAGTGTGTCTCCGTAGGGAGCACCGATATTGTTTGTAAAGAAGAAGGATGAGTCGTTACGACTTTGTATCGACTATCGAGAGTTGAACAAGTTAACGATTAAGAATAAATACCCATTGCCCAGGATCAATGATCTATTTGATCAGTTGAAAGGGGAAAAGTAATTTTCTAAGATAGATTTGCGTACAGGGTACCATCAGTTAAAAGTAAGGAAGGAGGATGTACCTAAGACGGTGTTCAAAACTCGTTATGGTCATTATGAGTTTTTGGTTATGTCGTTTGGGTTGATTAATGCGCCAACCACATTTATGTATATGATGAACAGAGTGTTCAAACAATATTTGGACAAGTTTGTCGTAGTGTTCATTGATGATATTCTAGTCTATTCTAAGATGCCAGAAGATCATGCTGAACATTTGAGAATAGTGTTGGAAACACTAAGGAGGGAGAAGTTGTATGCGAAATTCACTAAGTGTGAATTTTAGATTGAAAGAGTGCAGTTTTTAGGACATGTTATTGATAAAGAAGACATTTATGTGGATCCAACGAAGGTGGAAGCAGTTAATAATTGGAAACAACTGAAAACGCCAACTGAGGTTTGGAGTTTTCTGGGGTTAGCGGGATACTATAGAAGGTTCATCCAAGACTTTTCTAAAATAGTTACTCCGTTGACGAATTTAATGGGGAAGTCAGTGAAGTATGTGTAGACTGAGAAGTGTGAAAATAGTTTTCAGGAACTAAAAAGAAGGTTAAGTGAGGCACCTATATTATCCTTACCAGATGATACGGAGAATTTTGTAGTTTATAGCGATGCTTCGCTTAGAGGACTGGATTGCGTGCTCATGCAGCATGGCAAGGTCATTGCATATGCGTCACGCCAGTTAAAAGATTATGTGAAGGTCTATCCTACTCATGACCTAGAATTGGCAGCTGTAGTTTTTTCCTTAAAAATATGGAGACATTATTTATACGGGGAGAAGTGTGAGATATACACGGACCATAAAAGTTTGAAATATATCTTCACGCAGAAGGAGTTGAATATGAGGCAGAGAAGGTGATTAGAATTGATAAAAGATTACGACTGTGATATCTTATATCATCTAGGAAAAGCAAATGTAGTAGCTGACGCGTTAAGTATGAAGGGTAGGTAAAAGCTATCAATGTTAACGACTCAGAATGAGCTAATAATGGAGATGGCAAGAATGGAGCTAGAATTTAAATTACCGAGTACGGTAGAGATGCTGTTCACAATGGAGACTCAACCAGCGATAGTGGAACGAGTTAAAGAAGTACAATTAAGTAATGAGGACTATGAACGAATGAAGAAGAGGATGGAGTATGAAGAGAAGACTACGTATAACCTTGATAAAGAAAGATTACTTCATTTTGAAGGAAGAATTTGGGTTCTAGATAAAACTGAGTTAAAAGAAGAGATAATGAGTGAGGCCCATAGTTCGAGGTACTCGATACATCCAAATAGTACTAAGATGTATCAAGACCTTCGATAGAACTTTTGGTGGCCAAACATGAAGAGAGAAATAGCAGAATATGTTAGTAAGTGCTTAACTTATCAGAAAGTTAAGGCTGAACACCAACGACCGAGTGGATTATTGCAATCACTAGAGATTCCAGAGTGGAAATGGGAGCATATCATAATGGACTTTGTGGTGGGACTTCCAACGACAATGAAGGGATACGATACTATTTAGGTAATAGTGGATCGGTTGACAAAATCAGTTCACTTCTTACCAATAAGAGTTAGGTATAACCTAGAGCAATTGGATAAACTTTATGTCAAAGAAATTATTTTAAGACATGGAGTGCCGGTTTCGATGGTGTCAGATCGTGATCCACGATTCACATCAAATTTTTGGAGAAGTTTGCAAGAGCAATTGGGAACGCAGTTGAGGTTGAGCACAGCATATCATCCTCAGACGGATGGACAAAGTGAACGGATAATTCAAATGCTAGACGATATGTTAAGATCTTGCATTATGGATTTCAAGGAAGTTGGGACGAACATCTGCCTTTAGTGGAATTCGCTTACAACAATAGTTTTCATGCTAGTATAGGCATGCTGCCTTATGAAGCGTTATATGGGAGGAAATGCAGAACTCCACTGTGCTGGGATGAAGTAGGTGAACGTCGGATGTTGGGACCTGAGATGGTACAACAAACGGCAGACATGGTAAAGTTAATATGTACTCGATTAGTAGCGGCTCAAGATAGACAAAAAAAGTATACAGATCCTCACTATAAGAAGAATGAGTTTGAGGTAGGGTCGTATCTCTTTCTGAAGGTATCACCTAGGAAAGGGAAGATACATTTTGGAAAGAAAGGGAAGTTAAGTCCAAGGTTTATAGGACCTTTTAAAATTTTAAGAAGGGTAGGAGAGGTAGCTTATGAAGTAGCTTTACCTCCAAAGATGGAACGAATACACAATGTGTTTCATGTGTCTGTATTGCATCCTTATAAACCAAACTACAAACACGTAATAGAGTATGAATCTATTTAGATAGAAAAAGACTTAACGTATAAAGAACTTCCAATTCAGATTGTTGATAGGAAGGAACAAGTCTTGAAAAATAAGATAATACCTTCGGTGAAGGTAATTTGGAGGAACCACAATGCCGAAGAAGCAACGTGGGAACTCGAAAGTAAAATGAAGGAAAATTTTCCCCATTTACTTATGTAATTGTATCGAGATTCTGGGGACAGAATCCTTATAGGGGGGGTTTAACGCCCGAGAAAATCGAATTTTTTTGTGTGAATTAAATTTTATTTGATTATTTAAATTAAATGAATTTAATTATTTATTTATGTGAGTAAGCTATTTGAAGGTCGTTCTATAACCTATATTGTGCGGCTGTGGTTAGGATTCTGGCTATGTGCTAGGATTAATTATTTTGAATTTCCAAGAAGAAAATAAAAGTTTTCCGAGAAATTTTCGTAAAAACAGTATTCATCCGTTTCTGCTCGGGAATTAATAATGAATTTCTGAGAAACGTGTAATGATAGAATTCTAAGATGAGATGGAATATCCAATAATATTTTAGTTATGGCAAACGAAGTTTTCACATGCGGACTTAAAACCTAAGGGTTAGGAAAATTGAGTTTCGAAAATTAAATGACTTTGTATAATAAATATGGTTATTATACGTGAGAAATACGAGAATGATAATAGTTATTATATGATTATAGCATGAAGATTATTATGACGTATAATACAAATATTCTATGAATAGTATACGAAGAGAATGCGAGAGTTATACGAGTAGAATACGATTAGTTTTTAATGGACTCTTAGTAATGGGACTTTGTCAATTCCAATTGGACTTGGATTATGTCAAGCCCAAAGTTATGTAAATCAAGCCCAAGATAGGCCCAATATGATTTAATTCTAATCCCAAACTAAGAAACTGAACCGCGGATCGAACAGATGGATCACCACATGGGTAAAACCCATGGGGCAACCATCTGGGACCCAAAAGGTCATGTGGGCCAGCCACTTGGTGGTCAAGTAAAGTGGTTTTACTTGGTTGTTAAGTAATGAATAGTAAGGAGGTGGGACTTTTGACCATTTTGCCCTTTATTTGGTTTTTCTATATAAGAAAGCTAAGTTGGTTCATTATTTGTTTTTCACCAACATTAACCAATATATTGGGAGAGAGGAAAGAGCACTAACAAGTAATCAAGAGCAATCCAAATCAAAACATTCAAGTTTTATTCAAGAACGCGAAGAACGATAAGGTAATAATACGTAAACATTTGTCTTCGATCTGTTTTGATTTACTTTTCATAGAGAAGTATAAATCGATGGAGCATGTCTCTTCCGGAGTAATAAGAATGGCTATTAGTAGATTAAAACATTGATAAGCCATGTATAAGTAAGAATCATAAGCGTTTAAGTGAGTTTAATCGAAGAAAACCATTAAGCGTTGATTTGGTTATTGATGGACAAATTGAAAACCATCAAGTATAGGGTATATGCATATTGCTTGGTTACGTTATAAAAAATGAATCAATGGATTGGTTTCATTTGATTTGGCGTATAAAAATTGAGTAATGAAGTTATGGAAAAATTTACGAGATTAGGCGTTAGACGTTGAAATCGTAAAATTTTTGGATTAGTAGTCAAAAGTCATCGTTTAACTCGGAAACCCTAGTTTTCGAAGGCGTAACGTAGACCAACGTATTTAAGAGTCTTGGACTCAAGAATGGTCGAATTCTGACTTAAAACGAAGAAACTAGTTATGAACGTTCACGAACATTAAACGAACGTGTAATAGAAAGTTAAATAGTGAATTCATTGTTAACGGATTTAAAAACTACTTTTATCCGGATGAAATCGAAGTATATGGAATGTGTAAGATCACGGCTTTTGAACAAGCCAATTCTGACTTATAATGACCAAGTTAGGAGTCCGGAAAGAATTGAACTAGAAAATTTAAACATTTTTCAAGGGCTTAGGGTAGGCACCGCAACGCCGCCCCAAGCTTAAAAACCTTGCACCGCATGGCCTTGTGTTGGGGGGATAGCTATCGCTTCAATGACGTCATGGCCACCACTTGGTATATAGAAGTCTTGCACCGTAGCACCGAGATAAGGGTTTGTTATCATTAGTTAGTAGCACAAATACCAATGTTGTACTTGAGGATGGCGCCGCAACGCCGAGAGAGAAGGAATGTTGACCAAGTTAAATTTTAAACCCAAATTGTTACAAGACAATTACGAGACATGCATATACATAGTATATATGGTAAGACCATTCCTATATCATATATATAATGATGACTTTAGGAAATGAACATTTTTTGATTTTAATTAAACAAAGAACATAAAGTGTGAGAAAGTAAATCGTATTCAACTACTATGGTATTTAACCAAGGGTCGTTGATTAAAGATTTAGGGACATGAGAACGTTAATAAGCCATAAGGAAGAATAGTAATGTGAATCGAGTTTTATTAATGAAATAATTTCGATTAAGTTATAAAAGAGAAAGAAGTTGGTAAAAACAATGTGATTATATTTTTTGGTAGCTAATTACATTGTGCTATGTGAATATATCATGTAGAAACTGTAAAGATCAAGAACTGTTGAATTTTAATTGAAGACGCTTGAAGGAAAGTTTTCTTAACGCTTGTTTAACCTTCGTGTTAGCCAAGTTTTCTGTAATTCATGTTAAAAGATGCATAAATTGTTTTATGAAAGAGTCGATGCCAGTTTTAACTCGGCTAGACTAATCTTAAGAGAATGATTGATTTGTTTACAAGTCTTTCAATATAGTATTGTTAACGGTATCCTATGCCAATTGTTTGGTACGGATTCAAAGGTAAGCTTGAGTATGAATAAACAAATGTATTTTACATCAAAACTTAAACGTAGATACGTTTAACGGATGAGTGTTAATCAACATAGAGTACTATAGGCTGATCACCAAGAAGTGCTCATAAGATATATTAGACTTACGGACTTAGTGTCGGGTTATCCTTTTTCATGAATGAAAACCAAAAGAGAATGTTCATGGTCTTTTGACTTGCTCGGAATTCCTAAGTTACTATATGTACTCTGGAATTGTTTTATGAAATGAAAAGTGTTATTTTACTGTTTCATTGTACTTCATAGCTATTTGTTCAGTTATTGAAGAATAATCATATAATTCTCGATGTGGTATTTGTATTATATTGATATACTTGCTGAGCTAGTTGTGCTCACTTCTTTCTTAAATTATATGAATTGCAGCTAAGGCTGAGCGAATTGAGGGTTCTAGTAGAGATAAAGGCAAGGCTAAGATGGATAAGTAGATTATCCTATAATAGACTAGTATGTTTGTATGAGTTATAATATGATAAACGAAGAATGTATTTGTTACAGAACCTGGGAAAAGATTTATTATTATTATTGTAATAAGAATGTAGTAAATACAATCATTTTGATGTTGTTTCAATGGAATGAATGTATAGTTATGAGTACTGTGTAGCACCATATATGTGGGTTGAAAGTACCCGGATTTGGGGGCGTCACATCCTCATCTATTCCAAAAGTCATGAAGATCATGAGCAACACTTGAGGTTGATACTCCAAAAGCTTCGTGAAAATAAGCTATATGCCAAGTTGAAGAAATGCGAGTTCTGGCTTAAAGAAGTAGCATTCCTTGGGCATGTGGTATCGAAGTATGGAATATCAATTGACCTGACAAATATTAAAGCAATACAAAGTTGGGAGCAACCTAAGACAGTAACTGAAGTACGTAGCTTTCTGGGCTTAGCTGGTTATTATCAAAGATTCGTTGAAGGATTTTCTAGAATCACTACTCCATTAACACAGGTGACTCGAAAAGATACAAAATTTGAAGGGAACGAGGAATATGAGAAGAGTTTCCAAGAACTCAAGAGGATACTTATTTCGGCACCTGTTCTGACAATACCATCAGGTTTGGAGGGATTTGTCATCTACATCGATGCTTCAGACAAAGGTTTAAGATGTGTTCTCATGCAACATGGGAAAGTCATAGCCTATGCCTCGTGACAACTCAAAGAATATGAGAGGAATTATCCTACTCATGATATAGAGTTGACAACAGTCATTTTCGCATTAAAAATCTGGAGGCACTATCTATATGGGGAGAAAGTGGAGATATATTCAGATCATAAATGCCTCAAATATTTCTTCACCCAAAAAGAACTCAACATGTGGCAATGACGTTGGCTAGAGCTATTGAATTATTACGACCATACCATTCAATACCATCTTGGGAAAGCAAACGTGGTAGCTGACGCATTGAGTAGAAGATCATATGCGAGTACGAGTGTGATGTTGTTAACACAAAGACCCCTTTTATACGACTTATAAAGGATGGAGATGGAGTTAAAGACTCCAAGTACCCACGTGATGATATCAAATATATGAGTAAAACCAACTTTAATCGATAAAGTTAAAGCTGCTCAATCCACAGATCTGGAGCTGATGTGAATGAAGAAGAAAGTACAAGAAGGTGTTATTCCAGAAGCAAGAATCGATGAAGAAGGAATACTTCGAGTCCACTCCAGACTTTTTGTTCCTAACGACTCTGATTTGAAGTACAAAATCATGATGGAGGCACACAACACACTATTTGCAATCCATCCTGGAAGTACCAAAATGTATAGTGATCTTCGACATACATTTTGGTGGAGAAATATGAATAGAGAGATCGCGGAGTTTATCTCAAGATGTTTAACTTGTTAACGTGTCAAGGCAGAGCATCAAGTACCAAAAGGTCCATTGTAAACACTTGAGATTCCATAATGGAAGTGGGAGCACATTAACATGGATTTTGTTATTGGTCTTCCCAAGGTTTCTAAAGGCATAGATGCAATTTGGGTCATTGTCGATAGATTAACCAAATCTACTCATTTCTTGTCTATACGAGAAACTTATTCACTTGAACGTCTTGCTCGTATGTACATAAACGAGATTATGAGATTGCATGGTATGCCAGTATCCATAGTTTCCGATCGAGACCCAAGATTCACTTCACGATTTTGGGTTAGCTTCGCGAAAAGCTATGGGCACGCATTTATTTATTCGGGCCAAGATACCATCCTCAAATGGACGGGCAATCGGAAAGGACTATTCAAACTCTTGAAGATCTATTGAGACTTTGTGTTCTAGACTTCAAAAGGAGTTGGGATAAGTACTTACCATTTGTGGAATTCTCCTACAACAACAGTTATCAGGAAAGTATAGGTGTGGCTCCATTTGAAGCATTGTACGGACGAAAGTGTCGCTCTCCAGTATGTTGGGATGAGGTGGGTGAAGCAACATTGTTGGGACCAGAGTTGATATGTATGACTACAGAAAAGATCCAAATGATCCGACAACGTATACAAACGGCACATGATCGACAAAAGAGTTATGTGGATCTTCATCAAAAGGATGTGGAATATAATATTGGGGATCATGTATTGTTATGTGTTACTCCATGGAATGGAGTTACAAGATTCGGGAAGAAAGGAAAGCTCAAATCACGATTTGTTGGTCCATTTGAGATTCTTGACCGAGTAAGAAATGTGGCCTATAGACTCGCATTACCTCCAAGCATGTCTCGTGTTCATAATGTTTTTCACATATCTGTGCTTCGTAAATATGTGAAAGACCCAAACCACATTATTGAGTTAGAACCAGACGAGATAGCCGAAGATTTAACGTACGAGGAGGTACCTGTCAAGATCTTGGATAGAAAGAAGCATGTCCTACGCAAAAAAGTTATACCATGAGTCAAAGTTTTGTGGAGGAACCATGATATTGAGAAAATGACCTCGAAGTTAGAATCGGAAATAAAAGCAATGTATCCTCACCTTTTCAAAGCATCAGGTACGCACGTCAATTTCGAGGACGAAATTTCATAAGGAGGGGAGGTTGTATGACCTAACCCTTTTATAAAATTGAATTTCCTCTATTTATTATTTTGAAATAGTAAGGGGTTGATTTGATTAATGTGGTTATTTATGGATAAAATGCGTAAATATTTTAAATAAGCAAGTGGTTATAAAATATTCATTGTTGTTGGGGAATATTCGCTTGGTCGTGGAATATTCTTGTTGTCTTGGGAATATTCGCATGCGACGAAGGCAACCATTCAGTGGTCCCATAACGGAAAAGCGCTTGATGAAGAAAACGACAAGTATGAAGTTTTTTATAAATAACGACGTAGTTGTTACCGCTAACACCGTTGAATACCCATGGTTAAAATACGAAGAATAGGCAAGTGTTGCACAAGAAGACACTGGATTGCATAAATTATTGATTCTTACATAAGAAGTCACTACTCAATAATTGTTACGAGTAATTATCGCTCAATATTTTATTTTATTGACTCAATAATTGTTACGTTAATATTTTATATTATTGATTCAATAATTGTCTTTGCACAGTATTTCCCATTATCAGTTCAATAATTCATATTATTTGAATAATATTATTAGATATCATTATTGGCAATGTCTAAGGAAGTTCTGTCTAGGAAAGAGGTTTGGTCACCTAATTACGCGCCAGTAAGGAGAAATTCTTATCGGAAAGCCCCTTTTTCCCTGGGAACGACATGGTTGTCAGTATTATAGTTATGTAATATTATTTAGGAATAATTAATTATTGATTTATATGATAAAAAAATATTTATTTTATATGAATATAAATGAAGGAATTAATGTTGAGGTATTTTATCAGTATTGTGTCAGAATAAAGGTGTTGAAAATCATCCGTATGTGGATTTCGGTCATTTTTCGTTGAGAATTTAGAAAAAATTTCTTCTAAAAAGTTGTAGAGAATTAAATTTCCTATGGAATATTCATAAGATTTGAATTTTTCTGATAAAAGGGTTGTTTATTATGAATTATTGAAGTACCGGAATAATTGAATTTTGGAGTTATAAATATTTTTTTTAAGAAAAACATTTTTATTATGTTGGTGGGCCCCATTGGTGTGCTGACGAGTTTGGTCAAGTGGTGGGCGTTAAATTTTTTTAATAAAATATTATTTTATTGAATTTTCTGCTTTGGCATTCTAAGCATTTTCCTATAAATAGGTGCTTAGGTTAGAATTGAAAATCACACTGTAATCGTAAGTTTTCTCTCCATAATATCGAGCGATTTTTGTGAGTATTTAGATACTTTGAGAGTTGAAAAGCAATGCAAGTTTTTTTTAGCATTATATCCGATATTCCAGTCAGAAGTACTGTTCTTTTGAGGTAAGGATGTTATTTTTTTAATATATCAAATTATTTCTTTCAATATCATTATACCAAAATATTGGATGAATTTTATTATGATTTTTTTACCTTTTTCATGTCGAGGTTACTATTCACATATACGGCACTATTCACGTATATAACACTATTCACGAATACGGCACTATTCACGAGTACTATTCACGAAGTATGACTTTTCTTGTGAAATTTTGGCCTTTTCATGTCAGGGTTATTATTCACGTATACAACACTATTCACAGAAAAATTAAATTTTTTTTTCTTTGTCCAAGTTGTCTATTATGGTTACTATCTTTGATTGTATCCATGTTTTGATCTTCATTCTTGAATTTTACTCCACAATTGTTTACTACGGAGTATTTTTGAACTTGGATAAACTAAAGTACGAATCCCTAATCTTTGTTCTTTTATCTCACTAGATTCATTTTCTTTAAAATATTTTCATCATCCTCAGTCCTAAATGGTGATATAACTGAATATCTTTGGCATGTAGTGCAAACATGAATGATTACCTGATGAATATCTTTGTCCCATAGTGCAAAGATGAACAGGTGTTGAGATGAACATGACCAACTCGGGATACGAATGAATATCTTTAGCCCATAGTGCAAAGATGAATATTTGATTCAAGATGTATATTGATTGATGTTACAGGGATAAAATATTGATGATGAACTTTTAAATCATAGAAGATAGTAAACTTCATCCTCTACTTAACTCTTCTAATGAATTGTTATTTCACCGTGAATATCGATCTAAAACTTGTTGTCCATTATATTTTATCCGATTTATCAAGGCTAACGATAATTTGTTTTTCATTATCTTAGTCATAATATTCTTTATCGGCTAGTTGAGCTCATCCTTTTCCTTTTGTTCCATTTTTCTTCTCAGGAGGCGAGAATATAGCGGGAACTAGTCGAGGTGTGGAGTGATAGTTCAAGACAATTGTTTTAGCAGTCCTCACTATTTTATAAAATAGTGTATCAATAATTGTAATGAGGAATTATTTGAGTTTGGATATTGTCTAGAAGACAATATTTGTATTTAAACTTACAGCATATGTGTTGTCATATTTTGCACGACAATTATAATAATGAAGATGTAGTTATTTTTTGTACCATGTATTTGGCGACTCATAATGGGTTGTGTGGACCTATTTTGGGGGCGTCACACGTGAGGTATAATCAATTCCCATCTCTTTCAGAGTTCGTCACTGTCCTCCATCAAACTTCAACCAATTCTACGAATTGCCAAGATGGTTGGAAGTGATTCTTCACCCACTAAATCAATTTCCAGCTACAGAATCCCAACATTTTGTAACTAATGAACCAAATATACCTAACTTTTTATTAATACAGTCTTCAAGCATTTCTCACTCTACGAATAACAATCCTACTCAAATCGTAGAGTCACCTACTCAACCAGCTTCAACAGCCTCTCCTTCCACAACTCAAAACCCCATATATGCACCTCCTTCGGACATTCCTTCTTCCTCAACAAATAATTATTTTGATCTTGCTTTTGCTCTCTCGAACCTGCAAAACCAAAACACAAGAGCCTATCCTCCAAACACTCAGCAAATACTTGAGCTTCTCTCAGATCTTCCCACCAAATCTGAGTTATCTAGTGCATCATAGAAAGTTATTCAAGAAGATCTTGAAACTCACT